>BLKR01004045.1:0-121675 GCA_011170035.1 Teleogryllus occipitalis | reverse complement strand
TACCGGGTGTCCCAGCAAATATGGACCACCCCCATAACTTCTAAACGGTTCAGGGTATCGAGTTGCAGTTTTCGCTGAACAATGCAAAATCTTGGGGCAGGTAACAGGCTGGTAGAGGAATTCTCTATAATAGTTTTAGTTTTCGAGAAATTTAATCATCTTTGATTTTTTAAATTGAACTATATATTTTTTCATCAGCAATGTTATCATCATGAATATTGGAATAAAATGATTTATCATATGTTAGTATTTTAAGAGTAATTTGAGTATAAAATTAGAATTTTTGGCATCAGATTTTCAAGTAAACGGGTAGCCTTTGCAACAGTCGCCGTTTTGGGAAGGTGGCCTTCGCGACGTTGATACTGTTTTGTGAAGAGAGGAGTGTGAGAGAGATGACCGTGTAGGATGAAGGTGTAATTGCAGCAATTCATGATCTTGACATGAAAAACATATGAACAAACATCAATTTTAACGATCTGAATGAGAATTTTTTCCCAGTTGTTCATCTGAGTTGAACTTTTCTTCTTCTGAAATTCCAAATCAACGATAATCGAAAAAAACGAAATAAAAATATTGTAGCGAAAACGATAATAATAATAAAATTAATAATAATAATAATAATAATAATAATAACAATAATAATAATAATATAAAGGTCATTTCTAAATTTACCGAACTCGAACTCAGTGCAAAAACAAACTATCACTTTAATATATGGGAGGCGAATGAATTCTTAAAGATTTTCGTTGTAATATCTTGATTAATTCATCAAATAATAGATAGGTAGACATTTTCTCTTATTATTCACAGTAACTTAACTTCCTATTTAAACACGTACTACCAGAAGAACAAAGTAATAAAAAACTTGAAATACTCTTGAGAGTTCTATTAGTGTAACTACCAAACTTTAACAAAAATGCATATCTGCATTCGCTACTGTTCATTCTGATTAGTGAGTTTCTCATTTCATAGCGCCAAGTGCTGCCTGAAACTTGAAAATGCAGAAGACGGAAGTGTATAGTTTTCTTTTCCATTTAAGAACAGCAGTCGTATGGTTGCAAAGTGGACGAGTGATCATTTTAATTAAAAATGACATTTACCAACGAAGAGACGGTGGTTGGCTTCTTATTCAGTTTGAAAATGATATTTATTATTATTAACATCTTTTTGCTACCATTTTTTATATCGTTCTTTGGAACGATCAATGTTTTGAAATTTTAGTAGAAGGCAAGTTAAATCCAAATAAATAAATGGAAAATGTCTCCCATTCTGATTGTCAAAATTGGTATTTCTTAGTGTGATGTCTGTGCCATCACTAAGAATTACTGTAGTTATGCCTCTTATCCCCCACTGCCACCCCTCTCAGTCAAGACGCAACAGTCTAGACGTCGTGATGGCCACCTTCCCCAAAAGACGAGAGTTGCAACGATTACCCGTTTAATTCAAAATCACATGTCAGAAAGCCTAATTTTATACTCAAGTTACTATCAAAATATTAGCAAATGATACATCATTTTAATCCTCTTTTCATGGTCTATCCATTGCTGGTGATAAAAATATATAGTTCCATTTAAAAATCGAAGATGATTATATTTCTCGAAAATTAAAAATATTATAGATAATTTCTCTACGGCTCGTTACTTGCCCCATGATTCCTCATTATTCAGCAAACACTTTATTTCGATATCCTGAACCGTTTAGAAGTTGTGGGGGTGGTCCATAGTTGGTGGGACCCCCTGTTTATGTAATAACATTAGAACTGCATTCTCACGGGCAGGAATTCGGGCTCTGTAATTATTCTTTTTTGCGGGTAACCTACTGTGTGGTGTGTGAAAGTGTATTTATTTATATATTTATTTTTACTTCCTCGTAAACATACGGAGTAACAAAAGTAATATTTAGAGAGGTATGTATGTAATGTTGCAGTAAATCGATGTCGAGAATTTAATGGAATTACACGTTTTGGGGACTTAAGTTGCCAAGAGAGTGTTGTTATTATATCAAAACGTCCGTCTCTCCGTCCATGTGTCCCCTGGTCTGTCTGTCTGTTTCTCTGTGAACACTAGTGTGTAAACTATTCGTAGAATTTTTGTCAAAACTAATTTTTCATTAACGATCTGGCCCGAATCGAGGCCCTGCGATTTTGAAAATAATTCTTTAAATTTTGGGGTAATTTAGTTGAAGTCCCTGGGAAGCATTTTCAAACTTTTCTTAAAAACGGCTCCAAAGTTTTTCGACCTACATATGTAACCACAGTCGAACATCCGCCAACGTCGGAACTCGAACTCTAGGGCCTCGCGGTCAGTAACGTTACAGGGAAAACTGTAACGATGCCACTGAGCTATCGCAACCTTTGCAACGTGTACTTAAAAACATTGTAAGTCTTTTTTCATACAAAGTTTTAATTTTTCAATATTACAAATATTCAATTGTTTCATATTATTCGTGCGCATAGTAAATTTAACTTAAAGCTTCCTCGTGTGTAACAAATCGGACAAATTGTATATTTGAAAAAATTATTACAATACAATTAATTAATTATTACAATTAATACAATGAAGATCTATTGAGTGACAAAATGATATTCCTCTAAAACTGAAAAATATACCGAAACGAATGTTCGCTATTCTGGCAGTTTTCTGTGTACTATTCGTTACTTCTGTGAACGTTGTCTGAAGAATACACTGCGTTAGACGAAAGATAATTATACATATTTCTTTCTTAATGTAATCTGCTCTTCATTATTACTCTTTCAAATCATCTCATGTGCACGTTTCTTAAAATATGAGTGTTTTTCGCAAAAGTTTGAGTTATATAGTGACAATATATATATGTTTTCGAACACCACCAATACACATGCTGGAGATTTATTTCCAAGTGCAATCGTTTTAAATATTAAATTTTAAAATACGTTTTATTTAGAATTTTGTCTGAAATAAACAGTAGCTTTTGCGATTTTTCGAAAGAATTTTCTGGCATCAAGAACATTGTAATATTCAAAACACTACAGCAGTGACCTGCCCAAGGACAATATCGTAGCGTATTTGGTTGGGTGGCTTCTTCTTGTGCTGAAGATCTCGGGTTCAAATCCTAGCCTGCACTACTCATTTTTTATTCTGTACATTAGAGTATGTATCTGACAAATGACTTTGAAATCAGTTGTAGACGTGGAATTTTATATATCGTTTTGCTTTTCAATAATTATATATTTTTTTGTCTCTCAGCCGTGTCTCTGTCATTCCCTTAAGGTTTATTAGAAGAATGAAGTGTTAGTAGTATAAAAGTTGTAATATATTACGTAACCGTTACCAATAAAACAAGAAAATAAGACCGTTTTTTTATTGTTTGTATTGGTAGTCAGATGAATAGAAAGTGAATAACTGCGTCAATGGTAGGTGCTTTCTTCAATTAAATATTTTTGAGAATCGACTAATTACCAGCTGCACTGAAACCCTTATTTTCCGAAAGAAAGCTGTAACGGCTATTCAAGCCAGCAGTGTAATTTGTGTTATCCTAGCTGGGAAGCGATAACCGAGCAAGTGGCAACAGCTCAGGATTTGGCAACAGGGCATTGGACACAGGAGGCCTGTGGCCGCCGCTTGGCTCTTTAACACGAGGATGGTTTCTTCATTGTAGGGAAGAAAGTGAGAGAGAATTATGTGAGCTTATTGCACTCGTCGGTCACAAATCATGTGCGACCGCGCCATGTGTCTGCCTGAATTTTGACATTTGCAAACACGTTAGGAACGTATGTTAGCACGGTGTTTAAAAAATTTGTTCCTCAATGCTTCTGTGCGAAATTGGTTGTATTTTGATCTGTACGAGAATTCGTAAACGTGTTTTAAATTAAAAATTTCACAAAACAATATGAATATTGTCATCCATTTTTAACATGAATAAAGTAATATATTTACCCAACAGAAACTTGAATTATGAAGACAGAATATTAACAAAAGAATTGGGATCCCTTAGACCAGACTTTTGCATCAATCAAATGTCCAGTAATGAAAATAGGTCGGACATTTAAGCGGTAAATATTCTTATATTTGGTGCCCTCCCTGGCTACTAATCTGGTCACCCTAGAGGCGCCACTGGATCATAGCTACCTTAAAACACTAAGAAAGCAAATTCATTCACGTCTTAAATTCCCTAATATTCACTGATCACATATGATCCCGTAGGTCATATGTGGTCAGTTATGGGATTGAAAATAGAAAATACAGTTTGTCTAATAAAAAAATATTTAACATGAGAGGTCTGAGAGACCGAAGTTTAATTGACCCTGCGACTACGGCAACGTTGCTGAAATCTATGTTGCAAAGACTAGAGACAATAATCAAAGCAAATGGAATTCATACCCAGTATTAAATAACTTAATATGTTTTGTTCAACAGGTGTGTACGAAGACTTTTTAAGCTTACAAAAACGGCGATTTTATTTTGTTTCCAAATATCAGAGAGTTGCTAACATTTTGAACTTTTGTAAGGGAATAAGAAGAGTATTCTTAATTTCTAAACTTGATATCTTTATTCTTTCTAACATATCGTTCGTATTAGATTCGTAGAAGTTTCTGCTAGAGTTTTCTAGTTGTTCGCAAGGCCGTCCTTTGGCCTATGCAACTGCCATGAGGCCCAACTTCAGACGGGGACATAGATAATTGAAATAAAATACAATAGGATCCCCAATATATTTATATTACACTCTTAAAGCCCATAAATATGTAATGGCATTTTTTATTTTTACTGTTTAAATAGCTTCTTAAATATCGCAGGATTATTGATAAAAGTGATCAATTCCAAAAAATTGTGCTTTTGGATAAAAGGCATTTACAGGTATCTAAACCTTCCAAAAATCAGTGTACTGTTTTCGATTTTCATAGTATTGTAATGCTACATCTTCTATATTATTATCGTTTTAACATTAGTTTAATTTTTTGTTATTCAATTGGTCAATTTTCGCAAAAAAATTTGCAATTTTTTCAGTTGTGAGAAGACGCTAGAAAAATTCAAACTTTTGCAATTTTTGAAAATCCTGTAAACCGTGAAAATAGAACCTATGTCACTTTATAAGTGTATTTTGCTCTGTTATTACAATAAATTTAAAGAAAACATTTTGAACAAAACTTTTGAGAAAATTTCGAGAATGTCCTTGGGGCATGATCTAAAACCCCCCAAGTTTTAAAGAATGGTTTTCAAAATTACAAATCTTCAACTACAGATAGATAGATGTTTCTTCAATTTGAAAAAAATCCTACGCATGGTGTAAGCGCTAGTAGTGTTCACAGACGGACAGACGGCGGGCGTTTCGCTTGCAATTTAGTTTTCGGTATCAAGGACCAACAAAATAGGAATTCTGGATCAAAATAGGAATCTACATCACATATTAGAGGACTTTTTTCTTTTAATTAAGCAACTGCATTTATCCACTTTTTCGTTATCAGGATCCGGCAATGAATTTTTTTCTGCCGAAAATCCACCGCGCAACATTACATAATATTTTTCGCGCAACATTACATAACTTTCTCTACATTACGTATATCACTCCGTATATACGTAGGTATGCAAGAAAGTAAAAATGATATTTCATTAAAATCTGTCTCCTATTTATAATATACTCGTATAACTGTGTTCAGCATGCTCTTAATAATTCGCGTCACAACAATAAGAGCATCAGTTAATCCCATACTGCAGTTAAGTGAATCTTTTTTCGTCTACGTTTCTGCATCCCACGAAATTTGCTAAAACTTGAAAATTAATAATTTGTATTACTGTTTCTTATATTAACTTCATATTATTATATAATAAGTTTGGCTAACTTAAGATGAACAAATGCAAAAAACAAAAAAAAAAGTATATCTGGCGCAGTTAACCAAACAGTCCTGTATATCAATACAAGTAACTGGAGTTATTTTCTGACGTTAACTATCCACTCCACACAATTTTGCGTAGTGTAACGATTATGGACAATGTACTGAAATTACATATTATAATGTTCTAACCGAAGTGCTAGCAGTACGTTTTTTCGAAATTTTGATTAATAAAAACTAATGGCGGCATGCATGGTAATAGTCTAGTTTTTTGATATTACAATTGTTTGGTGATGGAAACACCAGAATAACGTTCGTAAAAAAACTATTAATTTTAACTTACTTTCATTGAGCGAAATAACTTCTTTACCGTGCGATAAGTTAGAGCCCTGATGAGTCCCAACGAAAAAAGTACGTCTTAATCCATTTATCGAGTACTTTATGCTAACAAATGAAGCTGAATAATAATGTTATCTTCTAAAATATTTTGATGTTTCGAAAGCAGGAAAGTCGTCAAATGATGACATTAAGCGACAGTGTTGCGTAATATTCATTTTCCCACGTCCCAGGCAATATTCTGCGTCCGTTTATTTTCTGACTCCCAATTTACAATTAGAGAAAGCGTACCTCCCCATCTCCGTTCTGATAGACTGAAACATTTTCTTGAGAAACTTCAATAAAATATTTCAATAGTCTTTAATTTTTTAAATTTAATTTAATTAATGTAAATTACTCAATTAATTTAAGTTAATTCACAATTAACTTTGTAATTGCAGAATTACATGAATTCAAACGGATTGGTAAGGCTGTATTAGTATTTTTTTGATATTTTGCGATGAAATAAAAAAAATAGTTCACGCATTGGTAGTGATGTAATAAACCGATAATAATATAAACTTATAAACCCGTTTTTATATATTTATATTATGAGGCTTGAGATTTGAAATTATACGTGCAATTTTTCTTCTTGCAGCCGTCGACACTGTCGCTTTTGGGAAAGTGGCCTTCGCGACCTTTCCCCTGTTCTCGCAAAAGTGCCGGCGCCGCGAAGGCAATCTTCCCCTAATGCGACAATGGCAACGGTTGCTAACAGGAAATCTCGTACATTTAGTTCAAAATCATATGTCTGAAAGAATAATTTTATACTCAATATACTATCAAAATATTAACGTATGTTACATGAATGCATTCGTCTATATATGATTATCTATCGCTAGTGAAAAAAATATATGGCCCCATTTAAAAAATCAAAGATAATTAATTTTTTCGAAAACTAAAAATTTTTCGAATTATATCTCTATCGCACATTACTTCCCCCATGATTCCGCATTGTTAAGCGAAAACTACATTTCGATATCGGGAACCGTTTAGAAGTTATGAGGTGGCCCACAGTTGGTGGGACTCTGTATAATTCTATTTCTCAGAAAATTTTCATTACGAATTTTTCTATTTTCCAATAAATAAGCGCTTTTTACAACAGTTATTATGTTTTATTGAATAAAAACCTCATGAAAACATTGTTCTCTTTTGTAATTAAGTTACCCACCTCCCAGGAATGTTTCCTCGCTCAAATTTCTTTCGTTGCCCGCTGCAGCGACGATTTTGAGTGGCAGCACCCGCGAGGCATAAATAGGAACACGAATGCCCATGTGGGCAAAATTGACCGCCCTTGCTATAGATTCAGCTAGGATATTATTTGATTGACAGTCACAACTATTACGATCGCGACATTTTACAATCTTTTATTTTAGTCATCAATATTCCCTTCGAGATCCGGAAATTTTTTTTCTGAAGCTTGGCATATTGTCAGTCCACTCTTAATGCAGGTATTCTTCAGCTCACCGATCGCAATAAGACGTGACTTGAACTGCGAGTACTTGGAAACAGCAATTTAGCTTAAATCAAGTATAACATTGGCATCAGTTAAACCCCATTTCTATAATACATTAACAAAATTATATAAGAAACAGAAAACTGATTAAAATTCAAACAAAATGAAAGACAAAAAATTGAATTAAAACTATAATGATAATAGGACGCATTATTCGGTATCGCAGTATTATAATAATTCATGAAGTCCGCAGAAAGGGTTCCAATCCCCAAACGTTTTGTCCACACTAGGAAACGAACTCGCTTAGGTGCATAGAGTGGTTTGCATGTCCACTACACTATTATCTCTCCAAGAATCACAGCCCCTCCGACACAAAAAAAGTTGGACAGATTAACACATGCTCATGAACGACAATGAAGTATGTTTCGAACTTGACGTGGGGTCTCAGAGTCCGCGGTATCTACTAATGTTTGAAAGTAGGGTGCTACTACTATAAGTTTGAGATCGCCTGTTGGAATTTACGTGTTTCGGGAACTACTGTATGAACAGAACATTTCAAGAGTTCAATTCAATAACACGGCGACTAGAGCAAGTGACCTCTCTGAGAGTCATTTAAAAACATAGGCGCGTGAGGGATGTTATGTCCTTGCCTTCAATGGAAATGGAAACAACGTTAATTAATGTAAGGATGTATATGGACTTGGAATATATGCATTAAAAAATATTTTCATCACAAAATTGCTCTCTCATTAAAATTAACTGAGCTCATGCTTAATTTCCCATACCAGACGTTAGAAATTTCTATCATTACATGTCAATTAGGTATAAGATCGATTATTACAGAACAAATCATCAGACTGATGGTGTACTTCTCAATATTGTCTGTGAAAAGTATACAAATGAGTGTTATAATAAGAAAGAAGTTTCGTCTTCCTAAAACATGTGTATACTGTTTAGTTGCATGTTTTATTTCTATATTTAAATGTGTGTAGCATTACAATGCAAAGAAATTCTTATTCGTTTATTATATTGAATTTAAATTATTTTTCACAATTTAATACACGACAAGAACGTGTTCCTACAAAAGGGAGTAACGAAGCATTCTCGAGGGGAGGGAAGTGTTATTGAATTGGTGCCACTTTCTACAGACTCCGCCTCTTATGCCTTTTAAGGCGAGGAGAACGCGGAAATCTTCCGAGGCTAGGCCACTTGAATTACTAGAAGAGCCAATGATAAGCGTTGCTTGCCTTAGAGTTAAGGATTGCTCAAGCCCGGTGTCAAATCCACATTATTACTCTTTAAATTATTAACAAATGAGACATCATTGAATTTCTCTATTGATATATTGATTACAGGTAAAAAATGTATGGTTGTATTTGAAAATTCACATGTGATTCAATTTCACCAAAATTAAAATTAATACACAGAATGTATCTGTTGCCTAAAACTTGCCTCGTGGAATAAATACGAAAATGATCTCTCATGCCACCGCTCTGTCCAAAAGCATTTTGCAAAATAATTTGTTGATAATGAATTTCCTCGCTAGACGTTAAACTTATTGGCATACACTTTGCACCACTGAATAGAATGCATTCAACCACAAAGAAATCTTCAAATTTGCAGGATAACAGTTCGTCTCAGCGTTTTGAAATTTGCCAGAGAATTTATTTATAATAAAACGTGTGTCAACGATACATGAAGAATCGAAAGTTAAAACACCGCTTATGAGCAACAATTTCCACCGATTTGTCGTAAGTCACAAATCGTTAATACAATTTAATCAGCAGAAAGCAAGACACTGCAAAACTATTTGAATTTTATACTTGACAGCCAAGATCGAATGCATTGGGGGTTGGAAACAACTGAGGGTTGTCATCAGACGCTAAGATCCTATAAACAATTGCATATCTCGAAAACGAAAGGCGATAGCTCCGGTTAGATTGCGGAATTTTGCATCTTGTGTAAAGGGAAATGAGATGAGAGAATAAAACAGAATTGTAAAATTTGTAAAATTATAAACAATTTCCAATTTTTGCAATTCTAAAGAGGGAAGGGTTTTCTGATGTCCCAGAACCAAAAACTGCGAATTAACAATTTTGCAACAATTAACAATTTTATAAACAATTCCGAAATGTGCGCTATTCCTGCCGGGGATTGTCCCCAAATTGCCCCTGATTTGATGATAGCAAAATAACAATTTTGACATGAGATGCAAATTAATTGCTTAATATCTAGTTTAATTGTTACTTTAATGATAAATATACAGCTGGTCTTTGAATTTTACTTTCCCTTATTGAAATGGTTCCCTAGAAGTCCCAACGATTCGAGAAAGACAGTATTTTGCATTTTTGCAAATGTAATATACATATGAACAATTGAAAATATGCAATTATAATCGTTTTTCTTATCGCAAGATTCTGTAGTAAACTGGTCATTTGATAAAGTTCATAAATTGCGTTTGGACAAGAATATTGGAATTTAAATATCTATAAGAACGTAACTGTTCTAAAATTAGTGTTATTTTATCTGACATCAATGTAATTTCTTAAAAAAGAATTGTGTTAACAGTGGTTAAGTGCTATGAGTTCATATATATTTCAATGAATTTACTTTCATGTTCATTGAAGTGTTTCTTTCATGTATTTTTCATTTGAAAATACTTCTACATCTGAACTGGCGGCGCCCGCCATTTTGTACGACGTAATTTTGTTAGGGCACTCCCCCCTGAGTTGAGATTGGCTACGATGGTTTGTGAGGCTCCGCCTGCGACGTTTCGTCATGACAAGGGCTGTCCAAGCCGTGCAAAAGCTGAACTTAGCCGCAGACGGCCGCGATCAATTTATGTTTCCAGTACTGTACTTAAATGAGTTATATTTTATTATTTGAACACGTATAAAAATATGTTAAAAATAATATTTATGAATGTAAAGAAGGAAGCTTTATCTCTGTCCTTTATATCTGCCCATGAAACATAATAGAATTTTGTTAAAATGATAATATCGAGAGACATCCTGGACAAACACCCAAAAATAACCATGAAGAAATTTTTCCGTCTGAGTGCCGATAACAGTGATAGATGTCTGTGGCTTTTGGTTTTGAGCAATTCACAAAAAAATAGTTTTTCGAAATTTTATTTAAATCAAGAGATTTTTTTGAAAACACGATGCTTCTGGAAAAATATGCATATGTGAAGAAAACATCGAACATAAAATATCGGTGTTTCTGGTCGAAAATATCGAATTTTCAAAGCCATCGATTTTTTGCCATCCCTAGACGTAGGGAGAGAAGGGCGTAGGCGCAAGGCGCCGGCCCGCGCAGGGGAGGGCAGATCGGGGGATAACGAGGGGGGACGGGCGCCTGGGGAGAACCGGCGGTTACACGAATGATCAGAATCCCTCGAGCACTTCTCGTGACGGGAAGTCATGTGATCGGCGAAGTTAAGTGGGTGGCCTAGTGCGAAGGCAACCGCACTCTCAGGCGGACGAAACGGAAGTCGTGCTCGGATGAACGGTAAGGGGAGCTTCACATCCGGCGATCAATTAGTTTGGATCCTTCAGCTGAAGTGAATGTTGGGTAAATTTCATATGAGAAATCAATTGTTTTTGCGAAGAATTTTTAACTAGTTTATTGTAGCATCTCCATCATTTTTCAGTTTTGAAAATAATTTCATAACTATATTTTTAGACAATCACTAGTAAAAGTAATTATTTTTGGGCATGCACAGCGCACTAAAAGTTCAATTTTTAGCAATAATGCTAGAATTGAGACGATACTCAAATGATTTCGCCTGTTCACCAATAACTGATCTTAATGTAAAATGGTAACCTATTATGTAATATATATTTCTAAAATTTAATAAATTGTTCCTTGATTTCTATATATCCTTCTTTGATACATAAGACGGGAACATTTTAAAGAACAAATTTGGAGCGGTTTTTGAGAAAAAATTTAAAAAATGTATTCCCTCTATTTCGCGCAAAATTACATAAAACTGTTTATATTTTTGAAAAATTGAACATGATCTTATTTCAAGATCTGTCTTTAAAGAACATATTTCATTAAGGATAAAAATCTCTCTCTTCAATGTTATAGTTGCAAGAAGACGCCCAAAAAATTGCACTTTTGCAATTTGTGAAAAATCTGGGAGTCAAGGACACATAAAACATGGATTCTGGCTACATTACCTGTTAGAGGAAGTAATTTACTACGTATATCAACAGAATTTATCCTTTTTTATCTGGGCCCGGAAATAAAAGTTCTTCTACTGAAAATTCGCTATTTTCCGGAGCACGATTACATAACTTTTTCTTACGAAGTGCGAGAAAGTAAAAATTGTAGATAAACAGGAGATATATTTTAGTAAGTTAATAAACAAGTGTTCATAGAACACTGTCACTCACAAACTAACATTTTTTTTAAAAATATTTTAAAATTTGAAATAGTCTACATAATGTTAAATTATATTTTTTAATTCTCATTCATAATGCGGAAAAACATATGTATTTGTTGTAATTTTCTAAATATTATTTCCTGTTGAATAAATTGAAAGTATTCAGTTAAATATCACCAAAGATGCAGTAAGATTTTCCTAAATGAAATAATACGGTGTCATGTTTGCCTAGTATTTTCAAAAATAATACGTTTTGAATGACAATATGGAGAATATATATGTATATTTCACTCATTCTTTGAGTCCTAAATTACTTTAAAATGGATATTTAAGCAATTCATTGAAAAAGTATTGACATACCTAGTCAGAAGCAAGACAGAAGACAGATCAGGACAGAAGAAGACATTGACATAAAGCTGTTTTACTCTTTAATTTTGATAAGTACTGAACAACGAAAATTTTAAACATTTTAACTATTGAACATCTATCTATATATATAAAAGAAAGTCGTGTTAGTTACACTATTTATAACTCAAGAACGGCTGTACCGATTTGGCTGAAAATTGTTGAGCAGGAAGCTTAGAGCCAGGAGATGGACATAGGATACTGTTTATCCCGTTCGACAGCGTTCCTGTGTGAGAACGCACGTTTTCGCGTGATTTCGCATGTTAGCGGTCATTGTTGCCTGTTGTAACCCATTGTTGTAACGCCACACTGATAACAGAAGGCGATAATGATAGCCGCCTTTCATTCGCCGTTATCTATATATATAAAAGAAAGTCGTGTTAGTTACACTATTTATAACTCAAGAACGGCTGTACCGATTTGACTGAAAGTTGGTGAGCAGGAAGCTTAGGGTCAGGAGACGGACATAGGTTACTGTTTATCCCGTTCGACAGCGTTCCTGTGTGAGAACGCACGTTTTCGCGTGATTTTGCATGTGAGCGGTCATTGTTGCCTTTGTAACCCATTGTTGTAACGCCGCACTGATAACAGAAGGCGATAATGATAGCCGCCTTTCGTTCGCCGTTATCTCTATATATATAAAACAAAGTCGTGTTAGTTACACTAATATCAGAGCGTTTTTTTGAAATTCTTCTTTGTTTGAGAGAAAAACACAAATCTGCAATAGCTTTATTATCACGAGTGCAACAAGGATAGTACAGTTTCTCACAGTGAGTGCGACGCGAGAAAAAGATGGGACTGGCTGTTAAGGCGGAACAGAGTTCGCCGGGTCAGCTAGTATATATATAAAAGAAAGTCGTGTTAGTTACACTATTTATAACTCAAGAACGGCTGTACCGATTTGGCTGAAAATTGGTGAGCAGGAAGCTTAGAGCCAGGGGATGGACATAGGATACTGTTTATCCCGTTCGACAGCGTTCATGTGTGAGAACGCACGTTTTTGCACGTTTTCGCGTGATTTCGCATGTTAGCGGTCATTGTTGCCTGTTGTAACCTGCGCCTGATAATAAAACAAAACATGTCGTGTATCACAAGGTACTTAACTGAAGAGTGCAACCTATGCACCAAAATACAGGAACAATAATGAATGATTAATCTACTTAATTTTTTTAATTTGTATTTTCTAATAAACAATTTAACTTAATAAATTCCAAAATCTTCTTATTTATTGCCTTTAACAGCCGGTCCCTATGATGACAGCTTTGTATTTCTCTCTTAAACAAAAATCAATTTAAAAAAACGCTCTGCTACGTAATAGATTTTTTAATTATCTATTTAATATCAGAGCGTTTTTTAAAATTCTTCTTTGTTTGAGAGAAAAACACAAATCTGCAATTGCTTTATTATCACGAGTGCAACAAGAATAGTAGAGTTTCTCAAGTCAGTGCGACGCGAGAAAAAGATGGGACCGGCTGTTAAGGCGGAACAGAGTTCGCCGGGTCAGCTAGTGTTAAATAAAAACCAAATTGTTTCCTATACATTTTAACAAATAATCAACACCTATGTCGGTTGAATGACAAGGAGATACGAAATAATTAAGCTCTGTCTCCGGCTGCTCCCTCGTCTGGAGGGCAACGTGCGTGTACAGACGCACAAACACCGCGTCACGCACGAATTTCGCACGCCATCTCTCATGCACAACTGCTCTCCGCAGGGCAACGGGCCCAAGGCCGTTCGCTGGCGATCGCCCACCCCCTGCCCGCTCGCCTCATTAATATAGATGCGAAGCGATGTAGATACGGGTTGTTACGCGTTCAACTGCGAAAGAACGCACAGTACGTACAAAAAGAACGTTTTCCTCTAACAAAAGCACAATAAACTGTGGACATAAATCAACTGAAACAACAACTGGAGTGTTGGTCTTACTCGCAATGACCAACTTTCTTAAGTTCTGGAGTATAAATTAACTTCTTTTTCTCTCTCCTTTTCAGTAAATAATCCCAAAATTTGCTTCTGGGGAATGCAACGCAAGTTGAACACACTGTGATGGTCGGTTTGGGCCAGACACCTTATTTCCTATATTTATTGGTAATTATATTATTAATTGGGCTTTCCCTCTTAATAGCCTTTCCTCACTTTCTGACAAGTACTGACATTGTGAAAGTGAGACTAATTAGAAAAGTGAAAAGATGAAACATCACAGCCATAATGTAGTCAATGACATGTCGATCGCTAGTTCAAAATAACGAATGGCAATCATTTGTCAGCAGAAGTATTCTGCCAAATTCTTGTAAATGAAAAGTTACATGACGTCCAATGAAACGTTATTTCCGTCAATACAAACGTCATTTATTTCAATATTTCATTGACAATCTCTCATTTTCATTCTTGTAGCTCCTATTTCGATGCAACTGAAGATCAATAACATTTTAATGAACCACATTATCAAAATGTACTTAATAATAATTATTACAATTACCGCACTAGTTTTTGCTTACGTATAGTTTACATTACAGTATTTTGAATTAAGACTATTGTAGGCTTAGAAAATAAAATTTAACTCTCACCCTCATTATAAATTTTTATCAAAAGGTTTATTACCCCGATTGTCATTCATTACATTTGATTAATAATGAACACGAACCATTACCAATAAAAGCCTTCTTCGCATATGCATATTATTAAGAGACATAGCCTTCTCTGAATGCGTATAACGCAAGTATGAACTTCCTCCTCACTCTTTTTTTCGTGAGAGTTTACCATAATGACTAGGGGGTGGGTTTTGCTGACCTAAAACATGGTAAAAAATTATCAATAAAAATGGTCTTAAAATATTTTAAACAAACTCTAAAAACCAAGAAAACTTACATTAAAAAAATGATCAAAACCACTTCAGATGAACAACTCAAGCTGTTGGATATGTTACTGATGTAATCGAGGCTTCTTCCTTTTGTTCAAGTGAACTCAGTTTGCAAAATTTTGGTTTCGATTGTTCTTTCCAAGAAAAGCTCTGCCTTTATTAATCGCGAAATCGGCGAAATCGGCCGAAATGGCGCCAATAAGTGTCACAGGAACCTTAGATTATATAACATTCACAACGCCTGATATTATAATATACGAGCAAAGAAATCGAATAGGCCACTCATGAATTCTGTGGAGAACATTTGTTGCATCTCGTAAATATTGTTTGAAGCCAGTAGCATTAAAATGATGTGAAAATCGATGAAATCAGCAAAAAATGACGTAAAAAGTTTAAAAAATGTCTTAATAGACGAAATAGAAGAATAATGCAAAAAAAAAACACATTTAAAAATGGATAATTTCCTTATATCATAACATCAAATTAATTTCTTTTCGGAACGGCATTGTTCTAAAGTGATAAGAAGAAATTATATTAATTAAAATCCGCTCCCGAATTATTACTATTCCCTTACAAACTTATCGCATCGGAATGTAACGACTTCACAAATTGAAGATCTCAGATCGACCAAAATTACGCAAGCAGACCCAATCATAGAGAATTGCCAACAGATGGGACTTCATTTGTTGGGTCAATTAAACACTAAATATTCTCTTTAGTCTCGTGGCCTGCGGCTTCATTTTCTCACAAATATTCTCTTCCAGCAGAAAGCACTTCATTTACCCAGGAGAGTTTTTCAGTTCGTCTTCAGTCATTATCATAGCATTGATTCTGCGTTAAAGCAATATTATGCAAATGCTGGAGGCGCAGGCACCGCTTTCCGCGTCTTGTGCTCTGCCTTCGCGGACCTACGAAAAAGTTGTTCCGTTTCCCCCACCGACTACCCCGCCTTCGATCGGAGAGGGAGCTAATTGTTCTCGACATTCTCCGATATTCTTCACAAAGCAAAGCTCTGTCCGAAACGCGTGTTGAAGCCCGCAGACTCTAATCCAACTTCCACAATACACAACTTCACAAGTCCACTATATATTGCCCGGACGAGAGAGCGGTCTTCAATTTTGTGGAATTTAATAACTAAGAAAATACTGTAAACACTGAAGTGAAATTATGTCTAAGTGCCGGAATTTGTTAGAGTGGCTGCTGACTCACCATATCAGCACGAAAGGTCGTGGGTTCAAATCCAGCCAAGGGCATACGTGTATTCATGTCTGTTTCGAGTTTTCGAGTGAGTCGTATCGCGAGAGAATTGTCGGCCTGTTCCTTCTGACTGGTCACATATCATTGACGACGAAGAGGTTAACAGAGATTAAAAATATTCTAAGCAAAGATAAAACACTTATTCTTGTAAATGCTATTTTAAATGTAACGATAAGTATATTGTTCCGCTTCGTAGACGAACAAATAATTTTATTTTAGAGCTTTTTTACATTACGTAACAAAAATTGAATGTTCATAAACTGTTTACCCTTTCATCTCCATTCAAATGAAATGCTAATCTTCCAAAAATCGATGAATATTCAGAGATAATTAGCCTTCCAATAATCGGCAATGCGATTAACCGGTAAATAGACCGCAGATATGAGTTTGCCATTATTTCGTGAGCAAAACATTGCGTTCGACAAGCCGTTATCTTTCTCTCTTTCCTGGACACAAGCGACCATGCAGAGATTTTAGAAAATACTGATCGATACTGCGAATGAAATTCCTTTTGTGATTAATGGGGTTAGAAAAACCACGTCCAAGATATTAAGCAAAAAACTCAGTATATATTGTAATTATTTCTACCGAGAATAACTTAATTCGTCGCTAGAAACTGAGAGTTGCATTGAAACTAACGTCTCTCTGCACTGTGCAGAATCACGGGCTCTTACTAACAATTGCATATATGTTCGTAGCAACTAGATCACTGGGAAAAGAAGTAAAGGGGACTACACTTCCAGCATGTTATGTTTGTGGGGAGTGCACAATTTAGGTTTTCATCTTTTAAAAGCTGCAATTCTTGCTACCAACGTAATTTATATTGCTAGTCCTCTTGTTTTCCATTAGTTCCACTGAGGAGAGACTTTCCTGGCGCATTATATTTATCTTTTAAATAATAATAATAATAATAATAATAATAATAATAATAATAATAATAATAATAATAATAATAATAATAATAATAATAATAATAATAATAATAATAATAAAATTATTATTATTATTATTATTATTATTATTATTATTATTCACTAAATTTCAGACTAAAGATGATAATTATAAAATCTACTCCAGGTTACTTCCAGATTCCTAAGAAGCCGTTGCAGTCACTATAGGTCCCTCAACAATACTTCGCTCAAGATATAGGCGTTCCCAATTGCATGGCTAGTTACTTTCCAGACTTTTGAATAACTTCGGATTTTTTAAAAATGCTTACACAGATTTTGCGGAACAAATCCCAAAGCTCCGATACCTATGGACACGACTTGTGTTTTATACTCCACATCCGGCTCCATTTCCTCACTCCTGATTTAAGAAGTTTCCCTGCCTCCTTGGATACGACGCGGCTTTTTGACTGCATGGCGAAACAATTCTTTTACTAATCTCGGATAACAATACCCAGTTTGTTTGCGGCTATCGGTCGTTCAGGATGGATTGATAGGTAGTACAATATTGTGCACAGAGCAACCGGTCATCGGTTTTGGTGAGTGTATGCATCACTTCAAAACATTATCTGAAACTTTAATGACGTTACAGATCTGCCAGTGAAGATATTTACAGATCCAATCGTGTATTTTCATGAATTCGACTTTGCTAGAATTAGACAAGTTGAGATGATATGATTAATTATTTCTACATTATTATTATTATTATTATTATTATTATTATTATTATTATTATTATTATTATTATTATTATTATTATTATTATTATTATCATAAAATATATTAATATAAAGTGTCCATCCATACTGTACAAGGATAAAAAACATCGGGAAGCGTAAATAGCAAAACACGTAATTCTATATGAACTACTGGCCTGTTGCAGCAAACGAGCTGTAGAACAAAACTATACAAAATCGTTTTCTAAATATCATGAACATTTCTCAAGAACAACAAATAAAATACTCTTTTATAACACAGCAGTAAAATAAATATTTAAACAAAAATATAAAATATTTAAAAAGTCTACACGAATACTGCAACAACACAGTGTATATATCAGTACAATAATGTGTTCTGTATGTATACTGTGTGTACTAGAATATGACCCAATATGTGCTCAAACTATTAATATACAAGTTCCTTGTAGGTACAATGTAGAAAATTGCAAAAATACGGAAGTGCAATAACCTTAAATATTGAAAATTAAATTTCTGGAACACAAAAGAATTTTTTTCCCAGCTGCTTCGTCTTAAGTACTTCACCCGTAATCATTCTACTGTGTGTTAACTATATCAACTATATCAATATAATCTAAAAAAATAGACTTATTATAAGATAATGGCAGTTGCTACATGAACAATTACGAACTATTTACTCACGTATTACAGTTCTGCGCTTCTCCGTCGTAGGATTATCAACGTACCTGAAACAAAATTAATATAATTAGCAAATTAAAAGATAATATTATTTGTCTGAAAAATCTTACGGATTATTTCTAAACAAAATCATGTTGGACAGTAGATAAGACGTATAATTCTTATAAACTTTGCCCAAAGATATCCACCTTCGTAATTAATATTCATGTATGTACAACCCAGTGCCTTGTGTAATACTGGTAATATATACCGCACCTGCAATATCTTTAGCATAGAAAACTTCTTAAATTGCCATCTTCTATAAAACTCTTTTCTTCACAAATTCTATTTGTTTCTATTTACGTCTATTTTATCTTTTTCTATTCATCAACAAAGTAAAAGGAGAGACCGGAGATGGTTAGCACCGATGGAAGGTTTTCTATTTTTTACGCAATTCCGGTTTAGTTTTGACATGTTTTAGTACATCAATAGAAGAAAGTATCTCCTGAAAAAAAACAAGAAAGGTTATAAACAGCAAGCGTTTAATTTAAAGTGTTATCTAAACTCTAAGAATTGGTTTTTAGGGGAATTTGGTAAGGCAACAAAATGGAAAATATGATTTCTTGAGCACATTATTCGTGAGTTTACTGCAAGCTGTGAACATTTTTCTTGGTAGCCTATCAATTAACTGTCATTTCATAAGTAAAAGCTACTACATTCATTACCACTTCTGAATTTTTTCTAGGCGTATTGAACCCCACTTTTAGACCTATCAAATTATCGTAATATAATTACTCTTCCACATTGAAGCCCGATGTGCAGTCTTGTAGAACTGTCACAAGCCCATAGTCAGACCTACAAGCAAAATCATTATGTATCCTCATCAACATATTACAAAAAATATAATTAAATGAATCTACAAAATAAAAATATCTTGAAGTGTATTATACCTTATTTTATTTTACTTTATTTTTATTTGATAAGACGCCAATTTTCAACGCACTGGCGCTGTTAAGTCAACGATTTAGTCGACACCTCTATGTACGAGCACTCGCCGGCGCGATCGCTTCAGTCTTCAAATCGATCACACCAACAGACTCTTCTGTAGACAGAACTCTTTGGTTTTAACATTGACTCAGTCCGGCTTTGCACCGCGGGCCTTCAGCTAGGCGTTCCCGCAACAGCTGCTCACAGCAGCGCACCATTCACCCGTCATCACGTCGAAGAGCCTCTCACCTCACGGAAACATTAAAAGAAAGAGGCTCCGCCGAGCGTCAGGATCCCGCGAGTAAATAGCGCGCGCCATGTGTGCAGCCCACAGGCGGAATGATTCAGCGGCGGCGCGGGCCTTTCCTTGGAAGGTCGCGCGGCGCGGCGCTGTGCGGTGCGGAGCGGGGCGGAGCGGAGCGGAGCCGGAGCGGGGTGGGGCGGGGCGGAGCGGGTTGGGCAGAGCTGGGTGGAGCGGAGCGGGGCTGGTGGGGAGGGGAAGGGCGGGGCGGGGCGGGGGGCCCGGAGCGGGCCAGGGCGGGCGGTGAGGGGCTCTGAGGAGCGGGGCGCGGCGTGGCGGGGCGGGACGGGACAGAGCGGGGCGGGGCAGAGCGGGGCGGGGCGGAGCGGAGCGGGGCGGGGCGGAGCGGGGCGGGGCGGAGCGGAGCGGGGTGGAGTTGGGCGGAGCGGAGCGGGACGGGTGGGGAGGGGTGAGGCAGGGCGGCGCGGCGCAGCGCTGTGTGGAGCAGACCAGGACGAACGATGCGGGGCTGCGCGGAGCGGGGCGGGCCGTGGGCGCAGATCCTGTACGCATACCTCCGCCGCCGCCGACCGGCCGGTGAGTCGCCGCGTGGGAGGCGCACGTGGTCGCGCGCCACGTGGCGACGCCCCCCCCCCCAGCTAAATGGGCACAAAGGTGCGCATCAATGGGCAAAACAGACAAGCGGAATATAAAGCAAATATGAGCTGCTCTCCACAAAGTATTCATAAATAAATCATAGAGGAGATAAATTATCCTCTGTGCATGGGAGAGCTAGTTACTCACGCACAGAGCATTCACGTAAATACAAAGTGTATTAAAGAAGTTCCTGAGAAGAAGGAATGGTTACGCTACTAACTGTACATTTACATATTATGTTAAAAGATGAATAAGAGGCGACAGTATAAAGAAGGAATGAGGAACTCCCATAAACCGAAGCTAACCGTTGAAAATAATACAGAGAAGGAGAGATCAGGGAGGCGAAGAAAGGAGACAAAGGTATGCGAGGCCGAAAGAGTCTCCAAAGCCTCCGAGAACAAGAAAAAGAAGAAAATATAAAAGATAAATAGTTATTACATTAATAACAACGTAACGTTCGCGTTCCCTCATGTTGAAATACTTCTGTCTGTCAGTTCATTCCCTCATCGAAAACCTTGAGAGGAGCGTTGAATTGCAAGTCAATTTTCTCTCCGTCTCAAATGATGTCTCTCCGTTCCTCGGGGATCCATGGACTAACGAATGGACGTAGAGGTCTCCACTGTCTTGTATATTTTTGACAAAAGTGATAATTGCGTGTTTTAATGTCGTATATTAGAAAACAATCGTCCATTCAAATGCAGTCATTTGCATCACATGCACGTGCAAAAGTAGCTCAGAGTCTAATCTGTTGTCATTGCAGCGCCTCTGATCGGATGGACCTAGAGTACGAGCCCGGCGCTAGCAGGATTTTCGACTTTAACTACATAGCTAGGTCGAATTCAGCCCCATGTCTAGAGAAGAATTGGAGCAGCCGATCGGTAGTTTTCCTTGGTTTCTCCGATGAAAACACGGCGAATGTCGGAGCAATAGCCAACCAAACGAGCCACGGAGCGCCTGCAATATTTCCTTCCTCTTCCTTGCCCTATCCTCACCCCTTACTTACAAACACTTACACTCACATGCATAACACTAGTACACTTGTTGGTAGATCAGTCAGGAGCTTAGAGCTGCTCCCAACAAGCAGGTGGGAGATACCTGGTTGGGGAAATCCCCCGCAGGCCGACGTAGGGCGGTGCCGGATCTCGCCAGCCAGCGGAGAAAGATCACCGCCACTTCCCGCGATAAAACATGTACTATATTTACGGGACTATTGATCTTAGCAGAAGACGCGCCCGGATTCACTAAGCAAGCAACAATCACATGCACTGATTTCGACGACAGAGAACAATGATAATCAAATGCCAAATAGTGTCTAAAACAAAATGCACAATTCTTTAAACATTGCATGAAACATAATCCAGTTTGTAATGAGATTCACTGACGGGGCAAAAAAAAACTATATTTCCAGAAAAGACATTCTGATCAATTCCTGGTCATGAAAATAAACGTTTAAAGAAAACAGAAACCGTTGAAAAAGTCCATAACAGAAACCATTCAATACTGCTTCCTTCTCATTTTTGTGTTATTCGTTTCAAGCACGTTTCAGTAAAATTGTTTGTGCGGCAATCAAATCCAATAGGCAGCGCGCTCGCCGTTAGGAATGGCAAAAAATCCTTGATTATTTTAAAACAACGATATCTTCAAGCAGAAACATCGATATTATACCATCGATATCTTAAAAAAATTCTCACGATGTTAATAAAATTTTCAGTATCCATTTTATTTGTGGATTGCCGGCAACCGAGAGCCATTGGCACCTGCCACTGAGGTCGATCCCCAGGCGGCACCAAACCGTTTGCTATTCGCAATCTTTGTTCAGTGTTGTTACCTTTTTTGATTATTTTGTACAAGGTAATATCGCTAAACTTTAATTGTATTAACTTTGGCTTGATTAGAAAATTAAGATGACAGTCAAATTTAAGGCAAAATATACTTTAAACTAATATTGATGCGTTATGTATCATATTAGAACCAGGTCCTTTTACTTGGAAAAGTTTCATCGTATTTAAAACATCGATATTTAAATATCGATGTTTTCATCGAAATCGAGAACGTTTTTGGTGATGTATATGCTAAACTTTGCCGCCACTACACGCAATGCTATTTGGGCCCACTGCGGGCCGCCGCCGCCGCCGCCGCGCCAGTGGCCACGCGCGTATTTACGGCACGTCCGAAAGCGTAGCCCTCGCCGCCTCGCCGCGTCGCGCCGCCCACGCGCCAAGCACACGCGGCTCTGCCGGTGCCGCTCACGCCGCCAAAGAAGAAACAGGCGGGTTGAAGGCTGATTGGGCTGCAGCTTAGAGGCCAACACCACTCACGGTAGCTCAGAGTGCATTCGGTTCGAGCGAACCCGAATTCACGAATTGTTTTAAGTCGCCTCCATACATTCGGCATTCCCCGAGCAGCGAGCTAGCGCTTGCCCAATCCCGAGCAGCTGACGTGTTCGGCGAATGCTCGCACCCTTTCATGTGTCCAAAAGACCGACATGCGGTGGGTAGGGTGAACCCCGAATGTTCGTCATTCGGCAAATAGCAAGCAACTCATCCACACAACTCGGGATTCGGCGAGCGGATGCTCTGTGTACGCCGAAGAACGAATGTGTGGAGCCGCCTTTATATATTCACTCGAAGACAGTCCGGATCCACTACGTCCGATGCGTTCTGGCGAACAGGTCCGAACTTCCAAGACGGAATAACCACAGGCGTGCATAGCCTAAAACGAGGAAGGGGAACACCGACATTACTGCTCCCCCCGTCTCCAATTGGGCTCCCTTTTCTTTTCAACTTTTTTATCTACGTGACACTTATTTCACTATAAATAAAATATAATACAAGGAGAAAGAAATAGTTTTAATGATATAAATATAATTGTTTTTATGTTGAACCATTTACAGGATAGAGAGATGGAAAGCCTCTTCTCCACATGTCATGTAACAATTTCCCAAATTGTCACGTTAAAAACAAGGAAAAATCAAGAATTGAACGTCTTAACAGAAAAAAATGTTTTAAAACAACGGTTTTCGGCGCTCCTCCCGAAATTTTCAAGGGGACCACGCCCCCTTGGTCCCTCCTATGCGCAGGCCTATGAGCTTAACGATACCAAACGAATCAGAATTATTCGGCCGAATTGAAGGATCCAACAACGACATAGACAAAACTTATTTTGTTATTATGTAAACAAGTCCCTTCAGATACCGATTCAATTCTCCAAAATTACGCCAGAACATTTGAGAAGAACCTAATGAACTGGGTTGTTGATAGTTTCAGCGAAACATTAACCTAACCTTACTAATGCAAAAGGATTATAACTTTTTTACAAGCACATCTCTCATATGTCAAACATTTCTCATATTAAACATAGCTCTCAACGCGATTGAATGCAGGATGGTCACTTTCCTTCCACAGAATCAGTGTAACGTTTGTGCCTGAATTTTACATTGACCGCACTTCCGGAGACCCTCACGAAGTGATTTTTAATCATATTATATCAGAAATGAACTTTTAAATCTAAAATAAAAATTTTAAAAATATTCTAAATTTATTACATAGTACATATTTTAACAATATCGTTATTGTAATATTTTAATATTCATTTTTGTCAGTTTATTAAATGTTTAATACAGCTTTCCACAAAAATAATTTAATTAAAGTGCTAAAACTAATAAATAAATAACAGATGAGATATAAAATTGTTAACATTAAAACTAAACAATTTGAAAATAGGTGATATTGTATTTGAAACAGTTAATATTTTTGTGTTATACTGATTTGTTTCGTAGTACTTCGTATTACAAAAAAGGGGCTCCACAAATTTCTGCCCTGGAGGCTCCAATTAAACAGTTCAGACCTTGCAGTTGGATGAAATCTGATTTTAGGGGAAAGTATTTAATTTGTAGGTAATAATCGAGAAAGGGCAACTGCTTTGTGCAACTCGAACAACGTCGATCGTTACCAACTGTTTGCAGAACTGCTACTATTACATGGCATCGCGCGGAGAACGAGAGCAATCCAATAACACGGCTCGCCAATGCCTACGGCTTCGCTGAAGCTAAACACTCCAGTGTTCCAATGAAGAATTAAAAACTGTATTAATAAATTAGGTCATTTTATTTTTCTATTTGTAATTATCAGAAGCCTTCTTTCAAAATTGAATATTTTTATACCTTTGAAAGATATTCTGCAATAGACACACTTCGAAAATATGCATTCAGATTAAACATTTTCCTTAATATCTATAAACTTATAAGGCTATTTTCATTTAGGAATAAGTTATCTTTCTACTCAACCGAATTTCGCGACTATTTGTTTAAATGAAAGGTAGTTGACCCTAAATGCGTTATCAGTTGCTCTTATCCGGTTTTATAGTTCATTAAATTTTAATAATATCCCACAATTAATAAAATGAAGGCTTACCTGTCATCATTTGTTCATTACATTATTTTCAAAACCAACTATATGTAGCCCCCCTGTTGGGCAAGCTTAAATCGATCCATCAATAGGCGACGTCGTTTCGTCTACAATGCAAGTTCGTTTAATCCTTTCATCATGGTTTCGTCTAGCGCTTGTCAGGTGTGTGTGTGTGTGTGTGTGTGTGTGTGTGTGTGTGTGTGTGTATGTGTATGTGTATGTGTATGTGTGTGTATGTGTGTGTATGTGTGTGTGTGTGGTGTGTGTGTGGGGTGTGTGTGGGGGGTGTTTTTTAACAATATCGTTATTGTAATGTGTGTACAGTACTGTGTGTACAGTAGAAGAAGCGAAGCTAACGAGTTTTACAAGTTCAAATATTCAGGGTTTTTAAAGTCAAAGATTAGTTAATGAGTAGAAATGAAATGTTCAGCAATATTTTCGCTTATGTGTCTATTGACGAACATTTTCAAAGATTATGAGTAGGTTTTGAAATGAATGGTGAAAACAGGATTTTCTAAGTCGTTCTCTACAGCATTAATGTACAGATTTTGATAAACATTATGCATTTCAATTACATTTTCGAAAACTGTTGAAATCTGAATTCAGATGGAATAGTGACTGTATTGATTCACCATTTGTAAACCTCCCTTACTTTAATAGTTTTGGTGAAAAAACTGATTGACATAAAACATTATTTTGGGGGCGTTTCGATTATCCGAGTACTGCACATGCTGTGCTTTTCTATTGAATCTTTTCTACAGTTCTTCCTTTTGGGTGACATAAGAATTCTACTACTTTGTTTTTTTATTGGATTCGTAAACTTCCTAACTGCCTCTTTTCTTATATTCTGACGTTCTCGTTTTCAAAGTTTTCGTGTCTCCCTATCACCTTACTGTTGAACTAGTGAGCGTGTGTGTATGTGTGTGTGTGTTTAACTGGCAATTGCATCACATCACATGCAAATCAAATATGCAATTGGAGACCATGGGTGAACGTTCGTTTCCTTGAAAATTTTCCACGATCTTCATATGCGACCCGTTGCGTTGCGTCCGGCGCACTAGTTTTCCTCCTCTACTTTCAAAGTTCAGAAACTGTTCTCTGTCGAGGAGATGTCTGAATCGTGCAGTGATTTAGACTCGTGGTCGTTGTCTCAGGATTTACTCATTTTTCTCTCTTTCATTCCAGCATTCCTGACATTTAATTCAGCGTATAATTTTAATTAATTACATATTGATCACATCATTCACCATCATGTGTTGGCGTCCTCATTGTTGTGAAAAAACATCTATCACATTTTTCTCATTCTACCCAAATTCTTTTTCCAAATTTTATTCTCCGTTATCTACTCCAACTTCAGAAAATGACGTATTCTTTCATTTAATATATTCATTTGTAAAATTATTGGATATAAGAACAATATTGCAATCTTAAGGTATGGTCTATTGGTATGGATAAAATAATGAATATCCATATTCTTCATCATCTTCTTCAAATACTATCGTTTCCTGCCAACTAAGATAGTCTCACAGAATTCTGTAAAACATGAAGCAAAACTTATTTTCTTCCCCATACGTCATATATAGTTTTTTACTGATTTTTTACTAAATAAATAAACAAAACAAAGGTTTTTTAGTATCAGTAGTTTTCCATGGGATCGGGAATCATTTCATTTTACTTTGACTACGTGCGACTTCATAATTGTATTATTTCCTTATATCTACAAAAAGACTCTAAATATCTGCAAAACATGTAGTCAGTGATATCCACTTCATACCTAGTTTGGTGTCATTACAACATACGTAAATATAACGATGTTACGTAACTTTATTTACATTCCGGAAGCTGAAGGTTAAGAAGGATGTCTTTGTATTCGTTAATCTGTATTCATTATGCATTCCCCTGACAGCTGAATATCAGATTCTTTTGCTCTCTTTGACGTCTCTGAATATCTTACCCTTCATCAACGTACAAGGCAGATTTTGACCTCATCTGAAATCTTCGTAATCTGGACCATCCCCACAAATAATATTTTCATAAACAAAATCGACCAAAATCAGCCAAAAGTAACATTAAATTGAGAATTAAATATGACTCACCTGCTCGTGACATAGACGAACGATATAATCATTACAGAATTTTTAGGAATCACGGTTTGTAGCTTTTTACTAACAACTTTTCGGCGCTATTTTATGTTAAATGTAATAACAATACCTGACGTACCTTGGTTTACATACAAGCATATTGTGCTTCAACACGTTCTGCCAACAGGGACCCAGCACAAACTCACCATTACCGTGACATAGTTAAGAGACTTGCCAGACGTACGGCAAACTACAGAAACCCTCTGATTACTAATCATTATCCCAAGCACTGCTACACCCATCAGCGTTCTAGTTCTGGGATTGCTAGTCCAATAGTCCACCCCGCCGCAACTGTAGATTCAACAACTGTTCCGACCGCTGTCTCGACCCTCGTCGCTGCCACCGCCGCCATCGCCGCCGGCGCAGGCGCCCGTTGCCGCGTGCCGACTTATGGATTTGGGTATGCATTATTCACGTGGGAGGCGCCCGGAATAGCTGCGCGGTCTGGGAAAACAAGCAGGCGCCCGCCGCTTGGCGCGTTTTGAAGAGCGGACACATTCACCTTTTCCGCTCCACCCGTTGCCCATTGGTTGCAGACGCCCAACTGGGAATTTTCCACTCTTTATATAGAGGAGTGTTCCCGACATTTATTTCTTTGCCATTACCCTGTTCGTTCTTTACGTTAATGTAAGTTTTCTGTAGTCCACTTCCACAGCCCGTCATCCAGTCTGTTCTCTAAGAATATGTTCACACTGTTTATCTATGCAATTATTGGACGCAGCAAGTAGGCAAGAAGAAACTAAAAAGTACGATGTAATAAAGACGCACTTCGTGTGCATTAAAGAAGTTTCGTGTTTTGCTGATAATCTGAAAGCTGAAAGTGGTGTCACGAATATGGTGGAATGTCCGCTGGGAAAGGTCAGGTATTTTGCTTGTGTTTGTATGTTAATTGTAAGTCTTTGTGTCCCGCGCTAGTGCCGAGGTATCAATGGTGTCACTGACCTTTGCCCGTCCGCTCCAAAACTTCATGAGCAATGCTTCACCTCCTGTATTTTCCCCACGGCCTTGACACCTGACCCAGCAATGCATACCGCCCAAGCTACGCTCCCTCTCTGCCCGCCCGACCAAGCACTGGGTTTACTCACTCGCCAGCCCACCAGCTCGCTCGCCCGCCAGCCCGCCCGCCAGCTCGCTCGCCCGACAGCTCGCTCGCCCGCCAGCTCGCTCGCCCGCCAGCTCGCTCGCCCGCCAGTTCGCTCGCTCGCCAGCTCGCTCGCCAGTCAGCTCGCTCGCCAGTCAGCTCGCTCACCCGACCGCCAGCTCGCTCGCCAGCTCGCCCGCCAGTCAGCTCGCTCGCCAGTCAGGTCGCTCGCCAGTCAGCTCGCCCGCCAGTCAGCTCGCCCGCCAGTCAGCTCGCCCGCCAGTCAGCTCGCTCGCCAGTCAGCTCGCTCGCCCGCCCGCCAGCTCGCCCGCCAGCTCGCTCGCCAGTCAGCTCGCTCGTCCGCCGGTTCCACCATCCTATATGTCGGCCACCAGCTCGCCCGTCCGCCAGCCGGCTCGTCGCGCGTGTATTAATTCGTCGCATTGCTGCGCCGCTTGGCATACCACTCGCCGGCGAGCCATGTACGTGGGCTGCGCGAACGCACATTCGAAATAAAACAAACGCGCTTTGCTCTGTAGAGGACGTGGAACTAATTTCGGAGTGTGTTCAATTTTGGAACAGTTATTTCACCGTTTTACTGTTGCTTTATTAATACACCGCAATAGGGAATAGAGCAATAGCAATATCAATTCGAGTGATGTAACACAAAATGATACAAATGCAATATGCACCTCTGTAATGAAAATATAAATCAGGTAAATGCAAGGGATGAGGTAGTATTAGATTCGTTGCAGTGAAATTTATCGTCTACCTTATAAATATCCGGGTTTTAGAGGTACCTTAAATCCTACAAACATTAGGGTAAACGGAATTAAAAGTATACAATGAAATATTGTCACAACACTAAACCGAGATAATTTACTTCGTCAATCTTCACGGATAGCAGTAACAATGGTAGAAATAATTTGTTCTGTTGATTTACACAATTTAAAACATTAGCTGTCTAAAAAATGAATATTTCCACTTTAAACTTGTATAGTTACCAATGTATACAACAGGTAATAATATACATAATTGAAAATTTAATGAAAATTCTTTTCATGGAATAAATATTTGAGTTTTAATGATTTTTAGAGATACGTTTAACCATTTTCCAATTTTGTCCAGTATTTAACGTTTTTGAACGTTAGTTAAAGAATATTTTTAACACAGAAAGCTGAAATTCTCTTTACACGATTAGTCACTGTGTAACTTTTAATTTCAGTGATTCTGGTTGCTCCTATTTAGCCCATTTACGTTCACCCAAAAATTTGTGCACACCCTGGTAAAATGCGTCTCTGTGGATTCAAATAATTTTCACTTACCAGAAAAAGAGCAATTTTACTTTCTCGTATATACATAGTACAGAGGAAGTATTATTATGCCGCAGAAAAAAAATTGTCGATATTTTTACCGAGTTGTACATCTTTGGCCGAACTTTCTCTTAATTCTTTATATTTTTAGCAATTCCGTCATTTCCATTTTTCTATCATTGGACATTTCCCTCATCAACAGTTTCTGTTTTAATACCTTGATTAAGAACAGGATTCTTACATCTCCGCTGCTCGGATCAAGCACTACAATCTGGCGGCGCATTACCAGCAATGATACCCCGCGAAACTCAAAGCAATAACTGCGAAAGCAACACCTCCGCCTACCTGGGGAAGGGGGGGGGGAGATGGGCGGGGCCGTTGGGTGATGGATGGCGCTCCGCGGGCGAGCGGAGGTTGCGCAGGAAACACGCGCGGCGCGATAAACGCTCGCCTGCGCACCTCAACTGGCTGCCCACTCTCTACTACAGCTACACCGCGTGAGGAAGAAAATTCCTCTACGCATGCGCTACAAGTTTGATTGACTCTTTCGTAACCAGCGACTGCGCGACCTTTTACTCCACACGGATTTTATCACATAATCATTACATCCTAACAATCAATTCCATCATCATCTCAGGTATTATCTCAGATACTGGAATGATAATAAAGGGATAAGGGGTCTTCATTTTCGAGAATTCACAACGCAGAATTGGAGAAGCCCCATAATTGAAGATAAGGCTGAGAGGGATGGAGCTTATCTGTCGACTAGTTAATATCAGAAACATCGAATATCGGATGGTGAGAATCCATGCCTGCCTTTCACATTGCTAATCTCAGTTAAAACTGAACTCTTCAGTTCAGCTAGTACTATGAATCCGTATCCACATGGAGCTTGGAATAAAATAGCCATTATATGCCTCCGGTGGCATCATCATTCGTTCATGGAAGTCGGGCAAAAAGTTGAAACACTTGAGCCAGGTACATGAGGTTGGACGACGAATTCAAATTTAATAGTTTCTAACTTTTGATATATTATTTCTCAGGACCTGATACTACGTTGGTGTTCTCTATCCGAGAACAATATGAATTTCGACTTACGCGATTTAAAATTATTTTAAACCTTAAAATAATTCCGATATATACATTGTACTTCGAGACAAAAAGAATTGAGAGCGAAATAATTTTATGATATTGCAACTTGCACGAAATGTTGACACTTGAGGAATGATGCATTGAAAAAGTAAACAAAAATGTCACATACTCACGTACACATTCACCCAGAAAAAACATTTGTAGAGTACTCAATCACGTGCGTGTATCAGGTGATAGTTAGTTGTAGTGCTGGATGAACAATTATATTCAGGGCAACTGAATATTATGTGTTCAATGCTTAACATCGACCATTATCATTAACTTACGATTTATAATTGAATTCTTTCATCCAAGAGTAAGCAGCTCGTGTTTTAGTAAATTTTGAGAAAGAGAATGTTTGAAAAATCTACCGATAAGTTTTAATTCTGAGTCATATGCCTAATGCCTGAATAATAAACCATATATTATTCGTTATTAAACTTGTGTCAAAATAACTTTGAGCTTTATTAATAAGCCAGAACGCACTGATTAAGTTCATATCTCTTTTACAGCCACAACATTTGGAAGTTTATATTGCGTTACTAAAATCGAGATATATCAATTTCAAATCATATGCATTATAACGTTACAAAGCAGATCGAATGGGAACTACAATACACTTCTTGTAAGTAGAAACAGTATACATAATATAAAGTTAATACCAGCACTACCAATTTTCTTTTGCTGAGCCAGAAATCAATCCCTTCAACCCAATTGACTGGCAGAGATGGCTCAGAGCATCAAGTAATGCCACTGCAGTGCCTCTAACCGGGAGGTCCTGGGGTTAGAGGCACCGCAGGGGTTAGAGGACGGTGCCAGAATTTTCAACACAAAACCCCAACGAATATGTCACGGACAGCGCGCGATCTTTCCTTCCTGTTCCATGTCCAACCCTCTCTAGTTATTTACACCCACTTACACTTACGTGTAACACTCCCACATGTCAGGAGTATAGAGCTTGCCCCGGCGAGGACGGTGCTCCGCTGGGGGAGATACCTATATGAGGAAACACCGCAAACTGCCGTGTATGTCGGCGACGGATCTCGCCATCCAGCGAGAGAGTCACCCCCCGTGATCGAAACATCTGCTGCTCTTACGGGCTCATAAATAGCAGTTGACTCATCCGGAAACACGTAATAACCAATAAATCAATCTATCCAATTGGTATAGTTGGAAGGATAAGCTAAGCCCTCGTGGGTTCATAATTGTAGAAGTGACTACTCTATTTCTCTTTTAACTTTAAGGCCATTTCATCTCAGCAGCTTTAAAACCAACACGATAGGTCATACGACCGTACACGTCCATTACGTGACGTAACATGGAGATGCTATTTTGAGTGATAAGCGAGTACAGATGAAGGACAGGCCGAGAAAGGGATAGGGGAACTGCAAGCGACATCTCCCTAAGCGACTGAAATGTATACAGCCGAATTGGTAGAAAGCGGAGGAATGTGTGTTTAGGTACAATGCTTACCTATGAAAGATAAATGAAATAATATTGAAAATGACGGCGAGGGCAGGTAGAGCAGCGAGAACGATTAGACAATGGAAATAAAGATAGTAGGGTACAGATCTAAAATTTAAGGCGACGATGTCGAAGAAAAAGAATAAGATGATGAAGTGAGTCAGTGAACAACGATACAACTAAAGGATGATTGATTTTATGGAAGGAGAAGTCAGGGAGAGCAAGAAAGTCTAGGAACTGGATGAGGCAATCAATGAAAACAACGAGAACGGTGTGTCAATGGGAAACGTCCTTCTCAACACACTTGCCAAAAGGCCGCGAGGAAGGTAAGGACCAGCGTGGGGATGACGCAACTGTTGACGCGAACGCCCCATGTACGAGTGCCGGGGAGAACGAGAGCGGGGAGGCACGAGCGGAGAGCGAAAGGGTGAACACCGGGGCGGCAGCGGCAAGTACTCCGTTGCGCCACATTGAATTCGGCGCCAGCGCCGCCGCCGACCCTTGTCGCTGCGAAGGGGCTCCGGGACACGCATGCCACGTCACGCGGATTCGGAGAAAGGGGGGGCGTTTAAAGGAGGGGGTGAAGCGCGGCAGACGGAGAGAGACGCCCATTCGCACGCAAGGCCTCTATCGCAGGCGCCCAGGGAGGGCGACGCTGTTCCCGACTCCGCCTCGCCGCCCCCTGGAAACGTCGCGGCGCCACGGACGCCTGAGTAAAGTCGGCGCCGTGGCGTGAACCAAGTGTAAAGTGTAAATAGTGTAGTGCTAGTGAAGTGAAGTGTGGTATGAATGAGTGAGTGAATGTGTTTGTAAATATAGAATAAGCATGACTGAGTGAGTGAATGAACAAAAACAAAATGAAAGAAGATAGAACACTTTAAAGAACCCAATTCCAATTTATTCAAGCCATTGTAAAATTAAAACAAATAGCCCAAAGAGGCATTCATAGTTTTAAGTTAGATTAAGATTAGTTTTAAGTAGTTTATTTAAGATATCGCCCTCCCGCAGCTCCACAAACCCAAAGGTTGGAGCTTTATGTACTCCCTATGATGAATAAATTCCCGCCTCGCCAGCGTAACTGGCGAGGGGAAAATCGAAAAAAAAAAAAAAAAAAAAATCCTGGCTCGGCGCAGCGCGCCCCCGCCACCGCTCCGCCGCGACCAGCCGAGCCCGGCAGACGCGTTCTCGACCGCCCCCGCCGCGCAATTATCGTAAAGGAAAGAAGGCGCAGACTGTCGGGAAAGTGCAGGGCGGCTGCCGAGGAGAAGGACGGAACTACCGCGCGGAGTGCTTGCCGCCCGCGACGGCGTTTTCTTCGGCTCTTTGTTGCCTTTCTCGCGCACTTGGGAGAGCCGGAAGGTTCATAATGTACAGTACTTTGTAAGACAAGCGATTACAACATTATAAATGCGGCATGGTGATTTCACACAAACTATATCGAGGAAACTTTTATTAAGAGGAAATGGAACGATTTTGCGGTTCAAAATTGTAAACATTTTTCAAAACAGTTGTTTTAGTGTTATTAACCACAACTTGTAAAAGTTTCAAAAGCTCAACTTCAATAGAGTCTGATAATAACACTCAAACATTTAACGTTCCCAGGACAGGGCATTTCATATCCCCTTAAATATAATAATATTTCTGAATTTATAATATCTCATCTTCAATAAATATTCTCGCAATATATTCTACACTAATTTTATTCTATATTTTTTGCCTTATTTACATAATTCACTTTTTTTAAAATATGAGTTCAATAAGGGTCTTGAAGGTCATCACCCACTCTCCATTGCAGTTTAAATGAAATATTAAAATGAGAATAGACAATTACACTTTTTCGAAAATTGATCGTTCTCAATTTTTGTGAAAACACACTTTCTACATTCGGCGAATATTTAAAGCAATCAAGATCTTTCCTGATATGTTTACTGAGATATTTATTAATGTAATTTACTCGTGCAGGAAATAAACATTTCTTGCACTTAAAATTGAGGAGACAATCGACGATAGAACTTGTGAACAAAATATTTTAATCATGCCGCATACCGTTGGAGACAATACTTAAAACATTCAAAGGAAATGACTGCGTATTTCTGGGAGAACAATCACTCAAATTTACGAGACACCAGAATATAGCGTCAGAAGACATCTTTTAAAAGGCAACAATTTAGGAAAACAATGACATACATTATTAATAAACACGTCAACGGAAGCCACACAAGTTGGAAACAACACATCGAGAAAGCAGACGTGGATCGCAAACCCATTCTAATGGAGTGGCCTCTTGATAGAAATGGCGGCCGCGCGGGAGGAGGGGGCGCTAGCGACAGCGACAGCGGAGCATCGGCGACGACAAGCAGTCTGGACGTCGGTGGGTTATCGGCCTCGCTCGCGGCCGCGATTGGCCGCCAGCCTCCACAGCCTCGCGAGGGCATCCATCAAGGGGCGACGAGGACGAGGGCGGCGCGCGCTGCTCGCAAGATTAATAGGGAGCCTATCTGCTCTGGATGCCCCGGCGCGCGGCTGGGGGAAACGCCGCAAGAGGGGGAGATGGGGATTGGCAGTGCCGGAGCTAGCCATGGACAGATCGCTCGGGTAGAGATGGCAAAAACACATCGATGTCTTCAGAAACATCGGTATATTCGCTTTCGATGTTTTGTTCACGTCGATATTTTGTTGCAAAAACATCCATATATTTTTATTTTTTATTTTTTTATTTTTATTGCTTTAAATAAAGGGTTTTAAGGGCGTTGTAGAGTAGCGGCAATCCATAGCAATATTGTTGCTTTGTGTCACCCTCTTTATCACTGTGCACATTTCGCTTGTAAAATCTAAGAATTTTGGGAACTACTCGTGTTATTATTGTGTGTTATCGCCAGACACGTCATTGAATCAACAGTGAAACACGATGTTATTTGTTGTTAATTTTATTCTTTTCATTCGATAATAATTTTTACATACTACTAGCATGATGGTAACTAAACAATAAAACATATCCCTTTTACGTACTGTAATTAAAAAATGGATAGGTAACTAGCATATGTATTAGTCCATAATTAAGCCATCGATGTTTTCTCGCTTTTTCGTAATTTTTTTTTCGGGGAGAGGGACTACTTTTCAGCGTGGCCCCGAGTCCAAAATTGTCTAGCTCCGGCCCTGGGGATTGCCACGCGGCTGCGACACCGGGGGGACGAGGTGAGCGTGGGGGCAGCTGGAGACGCGTCTGTAGCGACGATGCCAGTGCTATTGTAATATTCAATAGGTCGATGCGGTGAGGGATGTGGAACTCTGCATGGAGATTGGAATGAGGTAATGGCGCCGAGGCCAGTTAGATAATGACAAGCGCGGTACGAGAGAGAGACAGGGAGAGAGAGAGCAGGCAAGATTGTAATGAAGACGGTAATGCGAGGGCGCTGCTGCACTTACTTATTTCATAATGTATGGGGTAGAGAAATGACGGTGGATTGGGAATATCTCGGTGGATGATTATAAATTTAATAAGCAAGAAAAAATAGTTTTTTAAAGTAACGTGGAGCAATATAGTCAGAACGCTTTCTGAACAAACACAAAACAAGTGAATTCTGAAACATCATTTCAATGACACAACGTTGTTGTTTGAGTGAGCTGCGAGATTCTACGATGACATTTAAGTCGGCGGCTTTGTCGCGGAATAGAAAAAGCTGAACGAAGAGTACAGTCATATATTATATTACTATTACTAAAGAATAATTTCGGTGGAAAATATGTATATTACTAACATGTCGAGAGCATTGAACTAGAGAGCATACAGTTATGTATATGGGGAACTGCAGTGCTGCCACGTAAGAGACAGGTTTACATAAGTAACACACCAGTGAAGCTGAAAATACAGAAAAAGAATTAAGGAAAACGAAGGAGGTGAATTCGGTGGAGGTCTGGTGATTGATTGGTTGGTTGGTTGGTTGATTGATTGATTGATTGATTGATTGATTTTTTCGTGTTTCCAGGCGCGTTGGTCATTAGTCCCGTTAGTGTAGTGCATGTTTTTTCTGGAGATGGCAGTGATCTTCCCCCGCTGGATGGCGAGATCCGGCGCGGACCTACCGCCGTTAGTGGGATTTCCCCTTAACCAGGACTCTCCCACCAGCAGGGCACCGCCCCAGCTCTAAGCTCTCGACCGGTCTCCCGGAGTATGTGGTAGTGTAGTGCATGTTAGTGTAAGTTGGTGTGTAAGGGGAGAGGATAGGACAAGGAAAGGAAGGAAAGATCGTGCGCGGTCCGTTTGTTAGGTTACTACTCCGGCATTCGCCTGGTGTTGATCGGAGAAACCACGGAAAACTACCGATCAGAGCAGCCGGCGCTAAAATTCTCCTGCAGACCGCGACCGAATTCGATCTAGCTGAAAAGCTAGTGTCGAAAATCCTGCCGCCGTCAGGACTCTAACGTAGGACCTGCCGGTCAGAAGCGCTGCAGTGCCATCAGTTGATGCACTGAGCTACCACTCCCGGCGAGGTCTAGTGTCTTCTCCGAAAGTGTCATCAAAATGCCAACATATGAACAAAAGGCAAATTCAAAAAAGAACTGGCATCGACAGTCCTGGCCCCGCAATCACGTTGGTAGGTCTGGCTGCGAGGAGGGAGTTAGCACAGTCGCCACACGCGGGCTCCGTCCGAACAGAGATTAGCCCCTGAGCACCGCGCGCACGTACACAGGCGTCACAGGGGGGAGGGGGAGGGGGCGTGGCCGAGCAGGAAGCGTCGCCGGGCACGCGGTCACGCTCGCTGATCACAGGGGATTAAGCGCCCGCCGCCGCCGCACACGCGCGTTCTCACGGCGCGGCCACGCCAAGCGCAGATTACACTCAGCAGGACGAGGGCGGACAGAGTCAGTAGCTGCTTGCCTGTCCGGGAGACGTATTCTGTGACCTGCAAGGCTCCTAGAATACGGCCTCTCCCGGACTGCCAAGGAGCTACAGGAGAAGGATTCTCATCGTCCCTGAAGAATCGGAAATATGAGTACTGTTCAGATAGCTGGCTACCGGAAGAAAAATCAAGAATATTGTGTCTATTTTACTTTTTCTCGTACATTTGAACTACTCATGCTTTTAGAGATTTTTAATTTTTTTTTTACTTTGTTTATAAATAATTGGCCAAAATGTAGGTTTGCACTTCAGACATCATATCTCTACAACAAAGTTATATACATTTTATAATTCCTTTTTTAAATTAATCACAATTGTACATTTTAGTAAATAAACTAGAATGTCAAAGGTACTCTAAAGAGTAAATAGTCAGGATTTGATTATTTGATAAAAAATAATTGAATATAAATATATTCTGGACATTTCAGCTCATATAACTGAAGCTTTTAGTGACACATTAACTATTCTAGTTCACTAGAGCAAATCATGTGTTATATGCTAAAAAAATCATTATATTATCTTTTATAGTGTATGAATTGTGATGTTTAATGTGCATGAATGTGCTGAAATTCCCAATTCGGGAAAATGCATCTGAAGTTCACTCACTAAGAATTTAACAGTTTATACTTCCGTATAAAAAACTGTATTTGCTCAAAAAGTAAGAAACGTAGCAAGAAACAGTTTGAAGCATTTAAAAGAGAATAAAACCTAACATACGACCCAATAAAAATTGAAAAACATGAAATTTCATGATTGTTACTTTGAGGTAGATAACTACCTTAATTTTAAGTTGAAGTAAATGTATAGAAGTTGCAATGGCGTCAAAAGATGTGGCTTCGTCGAAGAAACGGGCAAAACGTGGAAACAAAACAAAAAGATGTAGTATTAACTCGCAAACCAAAGAAGTGAATTCGAAGGCGTATTTGGTTGTGACCAGGTTGAGACCGACAAGTCCAGAATTCCGGACGGCAGAGTATTCTAGACTGTCGCCGTATTCAGTCACCGACCAGACAAACGTCAGAAACAGTACCTTCAAAAGCGGACAGTGGGCGGCGGGTAATCCGTACTTCTCCGTCCTGCCTCAACACCAACTTCCACGGTCGGGCTGTGGGTTGATTCCCCAATGGGCCATCCCCCAATAATTCAAATGACTCCAGATGGATCGCAATGACAAAGCACGGAAGAGATTACGAAGAGAGTGAGTATTTATTGATTCACATCTACTAAGGTCATTTCACCACTAACGGCTGCCCCGCGCGCACGGCCCGAAGCCGCTCAAAAGGCAACGGTGTGGTCGAGCAGGAAGCACCGCTGTCGTGGCGCGGGCGGTCCCGCTCATCACCGAGGATTATCCACGCGCCGCCGTGGAAACCGTACTTCTCCCCGTCTCGGCTTGGCGTAACTTAAAGGACAGACGAAAACGGGAATCAAAAGAACAACTTGTAATATTAACATCGCAAGTGAACTAACTCAATTCGAAGGAGCATTCGTATCAAGCCGATCTAGATGGCCGAGGCGTGTACCGACCCAGCGCTTCAGATCAAAAGGTTGCGGGTTCGTGTCCCACCTTGGGCTTGTTTGTTTGTTTCTGGCCTCTCATGTAGTATGTGTTGTCGTTAGTGTCGCGTTCTGCTGACACCACATAGAAGGAGCGCGCAAATGCGTTGGTGTCTAGACGTGTCGAATGGTCGAATATCCATCCCATCGGAACGTAAAGGATAACCGGCTATACTCTGAAAAAAAACCCTCGGAAAAATATCGTATTAACAGTGTGAGATCGTCAAACCCATAAGTTTAAATGACAGAGGAGACAACACTTTCTCCCTATCCAGAGATCGTCCAGACAGCAGGATCGGTAGCGGTAGCTCAGTGCATCAACTGATGTCACTGCAGCGCCTCTAACCGGGAGGTCCTACGAGAGTCCTGACGGCGGTAGGATTTTCGACACTAGCTTCTTAGCTAGGTCGAATTCAGCTGCTGTCTGGAGGAGAATTCTAGCGGCCGGCTGCTCTGATCTGTAGTTTTCCGTGGTTTCTCAGATCAACCCCAGGCGAATGCCGGAGCAGTACCCTACGAAACGGGCCACGGACCGCGCGCGATCTGTCCTTCCTCTTCCTTGTCCTATCCTCTCCCCTTACACACACACTTACACTAACATGCACTACACTACCACATATTTCGGGAGACCGGTCGGGAGCTTAGAGCTTGTCCCGGTTGGGGCGGTGTCTCGCTGGTGGGAGAGTCCTGGTTAGGGGGAAACCCCACTAGCCGACGGTAGGTCGGCGCTGAATCTCGCCATCCAGCGGGGGAAGATCACCGCCATCTCCCGGGGGGAAAACATGCACTACACTAACGGGACTAATGACCAAAGTAGTTGACGCGCCCGGAAACACGAAAAAAATCAATCAATCAATCCAGACAGCAGACCAGCACCGCGCGCACATCCAGAAGCCGCTCAGAAGGGAGCGGTGCGCTCGTGCAGGGAGCAACGGGAGTCGTGGGGAGGGTGGCCCCGCTCATCACCCAGGATTAAGGCTCCCCCAGACCGGCGCGGTAGATCCGCAGCAGGTGCGGCGCGGAAAGTTCCGAGCTAGACGCGCCCGCGAAATTCGCGGGACGTTCACACTGGAGCGTCAATTATGAGTCAGCGTTTGGTGACGGTTGGCAAGGTCGGCTCGACCTAGAAGGGAGTGAAGACTCCCGAACACGGCGGACTTCCACGAAACTCGAGCTGCAGCGGAAGAAACGCGTCTAACCGCGTTACAAATTTCGCCGCCGATTAAACGCTGCCAAACCGTTGCCGCGACGCTCGCCTGCCGCGCAGGTCCGAACGTGCTCATAAGGCAACACGTGACACGAAACTTCCGCTGCGACCAATCCGCGTATGCTGCGGATCTTCCGCGTCGGTCTGTGGAAGCCTTAAGAGGCCTCTCGAACGCCTCGCTATTTATTCGCTGCCAATCCGTCGCCGAGCAGGTCCGAACGTGCTCATAAGGCAACACGTGACGCGAAACTTCCGCTGCAACCAATCCGCGTAGGCTGCGGATCTTCCGCGTCGGTCTGTGGGAGCCTTAAGAGGCCTCTCGAACGCCTCGCTATTTATTCGCTGCCAATCCGTCGCCGAGCAGGTCCGAACGTGCTCATAAGGCAACACGTGACGCGAAACTTCCGCTGCAACCAATCCGCGTAGGCTGCGGATCTTCCGCGTCGGTCTGTGGGAGCCTTTATCGAGGCGGGTGACGCACGTGTCCCCACCGTGGCGCTCCGTCAAAGGCAGATGGCCTTCGCGCCGCTCCGAGGGCGTCATCGCTCCACGCCCCGCTGCATTGGACCCCGCGCGCCGCGCCGCCGGAGGTGGCACTCAGCGGAATTAGGTGTCAGCTGCCCCGTGTGACACGCGCAGGCGGAAATCCAATCTAAGACTTGGACACTCTTTTGAGAGGCTCCGTTATCCGTCTCTCACTTTAATACGGATCTAATTAAAAGACAGACTTACATACGAATTAAAGTTTTTAACACAATACTTGAAACAAGCGTTTCATTCACAAACATCACACAAGTTGTCGAAGCATACAAAAGTAAGCATAAAAACACTCTAATATTTATGATAATATACTGTTAATAACATTTTTGGTAACATTTTCATGATAACATTGTAGAATAAAAAACGATGTATCTTTAAAATAAATTTGTCACAACAATGTCAACAATACCAAAAAAACGCATTATCCGATTCAATTGACGTGATTTACGATAAATATGATGGGAATGAAGAGCATGAGATGAACTGAAGTGGAAATATTTTATTAATTAGATCGTTGGTAATATAGATTCCTTCTTATATAAATGTAAATAAACGATGTTGTCAAGTATCAATAATAAGTATATTTTCACTTAAAATCTTTTCGATCGCGTAGCAATCATCTTTAGAGATATCTTGCAGCTTGTGGGTGAAAAACGAAGTTCTGCGGAAATATTTTAGTTTTTATACTAATTAATGCACATTTATATGGTAAATTATAATAGCTACTTCATCTATTGTCCGTATCACCACTACTTTTCTCGCCTACACAGAAAGTGTGAACCACCTACTGACCCTAGAAGTAAGACCTTTCATAATTCTAACCACCATTCGTAACCTTGGCAGCTCCTCTCCACTCCGACTGCAGTCTGCTACATTTTTGTAGACGATACACATTTTTATTCCTCCCAGCGGCCCTTGCGTTTTCAAAACAATCCCAGTACCATTGAGCCATCCGGAACATATTCTTTTCTGGTAAGTATTGGAAATATTTTAATTAAACGTTGTATAACAAATTGACATTTGTGTTATCTTCAGCATCCCAGATCCATCATTTGGTAAAGAATTTGAAATTGAATAAACTTCTAAACCAATAATTGAATAGCCAGCCTTAATAAGTTAATCATCCTTGTTTCATATCTCACATTTCACTTTATATTGGTTCTACAGGACATCATGCATATGCACAAAATCGCTGAACGTAATTCCTTGGGTAGCAGTTGCTTTGCGTTTCCGTAGTTCAGTTCTTATGTCAGACAGCTCTCAACCTACAACGCCGTCAAGTAACATCTGTCGTGTAACATCGAAGGGAAGACTTCTCACAAGTTAGAACAAAAAAGTTGAAAACTGTACGAAAAGTATGTGTGACCAGAAACAAAATGTACCTACATATGGTCGCAAATAAGATACCTTCAATAGAGGTACATCTGATAATTCAATGAAACAAGATCTTTCAAGAACCAGAGAATGTTAATGTCTTAAGCAAATTGTAAATTGAAAATGTTCTATGAGGTTAAGATTAAATTGTTTACTTGAAGAAGTACACTGAGAAGTGTACAGGAACTTATACTCCGATATTCTTTTAAAGTGCAATCATTCACAAAGGAAACCCCAACTGAGATGATTCAAATCAACAAATTTTGTCACTGCAAAGCCTCCGATTGAACGTCATAAGGTTCAGGTCCCAATGGTGGCGGATTTTTTACAGTAAAAAGATAGCTAGGTGGAATCCAGCCACCCACTGAATGGACGACTGATTGATTGATTGATTGATTGATTCATGTTTCCGGGTGCGTCAACTACTCAGGTCATTAGCCCCGTTAGTGTAGTGCATGTTTTTCTCGGGAGATGGCGGTGATCTTCCCCCGCTGGATGGCGAGATCCAGCACCGACCTACCGTCGGCTACTGGGGTTTCCCCCTAACCAGGACTCTCCCACCAGCGGGGCACCGCCCCAGCCGGGACAAGCTCTCAACTCCCGACCGGTCTCCCGGGATATGTGGTAGTGTAGTGCATGTTAGTGTAAGTGTGAGTGTAAGGGGAGAGGAGAAGACAAGGAAGAGGAAAGAAAGATCGCGCGCGGTCCGTTTGTTAGGGTACTGCTCCGGCATTCGCCTGGTGTTGATCGGAGAAACCACGGAAAACTACCGATCAGAGCAGCCGGCCGCAAGAATTCTCCTCCAGATAGCGACTGAATTCGACCTATCTGAAGAGCTAGTGTCGGAAATCCTGCCGCCGTGGGGAGTGGGGAGCTAGGACCTCCCGGTCAGAGGCGCTGCAGTGACATCAGTTGATGCACTGAGCTACCGCTACCGGTCTGAATGGAGGAGAAAACTAGCAGTCGGCTGCTCTAACTAGTTTTTCAATATTTCACCGATACGATACTAGGATAATGCTGGAGCAGCACTCTCATCGCACGCGGTATTTCCTTCCTCTTCCTTGTCCTTTCCTTTCCCATTACACAATACAAACACAGCCCACATTTAATCTTACACGAACTACACAAAATAATAAAGCCATCAATCACACAAAATACATAATATTTTCGTTCATAAATCCAAATTCTTATAATAAAATAATGAACCTCTTTTAAGTGGAGTATTATTCAAGTTCTCCGTTATCTCATTGTGTTATTTTATAAACGTATCGTGCAAACACGTTTGCAAAGAAAATCTTCGCCACTTGATTCTTTTCCTTTTTTTCTATTTTTACAGAATTCCCCAAACGTTGGGGGGGGGGGAATGTTCAAAAGGGATGTTTTTTCCTTTATTATCTAAGAAACTCTGTTTTTCGATTTATCCCCTATGTAAGATCAACTCTTCAATTATTCAATTCCAAAAATCATTTTGACTGCACAACATTTCAGTCCACGCCTGTCTCAAACGGGCAGCTCCCAAATTGAGTGAAGTAACAATCACCAGAAGTTCCTAAGGTCCAAGAACACATTTCTGTGGTCGAAGAATTGATCAATGGGGAGGGACGTTTACGAGCCGCAGGAAATTTAATTGTCATCGGGGGGCGTGGCGTGCCGTGGCGTGGCGTGGTGTGGCGTGGTGTGGCGGGGCGTGGTGTGGCGGGGCGTGGTGTGGCGGGGCGGGGCGGGGCGTGGCGTGGCGGTGGGTAGCGTGGTGGGGCGTGGCGGGGCGCGGCGGAGCGTGGCGGGACGTGGCGGGACGTGGCGGGGCGAGGGCGTGGTGGGTCGTGGCGGGCTGGGGCGTGGCGTGGTTGGGAGGGGCGTGGTGGGAGGGCGTGGTTGGGAGGGGCGTGGCGGGGCGTGGCGGGGAGGGGCGTGGCGGGGAGGGGGCGTGGTGGCGTGAGTGGCGTGGCGGCGTGGCGGGGCGTGGTGTGGCGGGGGCGGGGCGGGGCGTGGCGTGGCGGTGGGTAGCGTGGTGGGACGTGGCGGGGACGGGGGGACGTGGTGGGAGTGAGGGGGCGCGGGGAGGGGCGTGGAGGAGGCGCGTGCGGCGTGGAGTGCGGATGCTGGGCGCTTGAGCTGATTTCATCCATCTGCACCGCCGCGGCGGGGGAGCGGGCTGGACGAGGGGCAGCGCCCCCAAGCGAAGGCGAGGCGCTTTTAATTAACGAGGCGGTGGCGAGGGGGGGCGCTGGACATCCGCTCCGGGGCACACGCGGGGTTCCCCTGCCGTCCCTCCCTCTGCGTGTGGCCGCCCCGGAACCGAGTGACAATGTACACATTCAACTGCTGCCTGCCGCCGACATTCCTAATTCGGTGACATGGAATCAGTAGATTTTTTCTGGTGTGTTTATTTGGAGAAAGAAAAGCAATAAGAATAAATGTTAACTGCAGAAGGCAATTTGTTTGACGTTCCAACATTTATTTGCCTATGCGAATAGTTTTCTCAACTAACGTTCAAAAGGATATAAAACTCTAATATTTGAAATATTTCTAACAAAATTTAAATGCATGTATTGCACTTTGGAACAGAGAGAAAGTAAAGAATGATCAACGATTCTCATCCACAATTAAATTGAACGCATATTGAAAATCAATATTTGTCTATACAATTCAGCTGGTTACAGTCACTTTTGTGCGTTAAAATGTTGCAAGGACTCTGTTGAATCAGTTCCGTAAGTTTTTTATTTCCTTTCGATTTTTTACGTAAATTTGAGTTGACAACAAGACAGTTATTAAATTGGCTGTGTTCTGCATTGCTTGTAAGTAATTTATATTAATAAACTTTCAAACAATGTTACATTAATTAATGAAATTTCAGAACAATTATTCACCAACCAAAGCTAGCTGCTGCAATGAACCGAGAGATGGAGACTACTATTGATGCGTATGTCTCAAAAGCAGTAACGTTAGGGAAATGCGGGAGAACTTAGATGAAGAAGGTACGAGAAGAAGCAGATTAAAACGTTCGGGAGAAATGCTAGTTCGTGGAGAATATAAGAAAAGAGAACAGATAAATGAAAAACGGTGCATTGAATGCACCGTTTGAAGAACAGGAAGCAAATGGCAAACAGTAAGAAACGAGAGAGGAGTTGAAAAGCGAAAGAGAAAACGAAAGGTACGTGTAGGAAAAAAAACAGTGCATTATTGGCAAAGAGTGAGTAGGAGGAATAGGCGGAGACAGACGTTTTTGCGAGTAGCAACTGCCAGAGGAAAAAAAAGTAACATGCAAGTGGCGAGTGCTGAACAACGAGCAACCAGACCTACATCGCTCCTGCTCTCTTGCGCCGGAACGAGAGAATAAAAAGAGCAAACGTACACGTACAGTTTCAGCAGCACTCGATAATCGGTTTACGGCAAAAGTGGTAGCGCGAGAGCGATTAGCGCCGAGTGCGCTAATGAACCGTTGTTTGCATTGAAAACACTTGTGACAAGAGCAAATCGTCGCATTTCCCTTAGAGACATTTCTTTATTCTATGATCTACTTGGATACGAGAATTTCAAAGAGTATAAAACCGTAATATCTGCACCGAGATTCGAAAAAACCTTAATGTATAAATGATACTCGGCTGGTCAATTATACAATCAAGAATAGCACGAATGAGGACCATTAACTAATTGCTCTTTCGTTCTATCCTTGCCGTTAACAGAATAATAATGTTTGAAATTAATATTACTTCTAGTTCCATAGTAAAAATTGGATGTCCATTTTAGAGATTAATAGCAATACTCCTGATGTAGCAGGCAGTTCTGAGGTAATTCCCCAGCACCAGAATGCATTCTGTCAAGCACTTGGAAATGGCATACCGTAGATGTTTGAATGAATCGCTATTCAGGGATAATGAAATAAACTCTAAAATTAAATTATTTAATACAATAAAACCTGCCTTAAGCGGTCACTGAAGGTTTCGGAGAAAAAGTGTCAGTAATACAGATGACCACTGAATAGAAATTATCCTAATATGGAAAGAGGTCATTTTGGTTTCTGCAATAATGCTAATATGTATTACTTAATAGAGGCCGCGGAATTAGGAAGTGAGGGAACAGTTGCATGTGTGTCGTAGGAAAATCAATCTTATGCACGAAGAAAATGGCCGTTAATGGATCTGACCGCTAATAGAGGTGGTTGTTCCAGCAGAATCTACTGCATGCAGAAGTTAAAGATCTGGACACTATTTGCACCAAATGAGAGAAGCAACCCATGGCCCATCTAAACCAGACGCACTCACGAAAAAAAAGTTTTTTCTGCAGCAGTTACGAGACCGTTAGTAGAGAAAAAAAAACGATGAACCTACGTCTTCCTCGGAGCGATTGGTCTGGTGCAAGAAAAACACGCTGCGAGTAGGAGCAGTGAAAATCCGCTCAGCCTTCACTTTCGCATCAGGAAATACGCGGCAAGAAAAGCGGCTTGCACCCGCAGAGTTCGCAGGCACTGGCAACGACCGTCCAGCGGAAAACAAATTAGCCCTCATCCCGGCTCAGGCGCGCGCGCGAGCAGTGCTCTCTGGCGGCGACGCGTCGCGACACGTCCAGGCGCCCTTCTTTTGTCTGCCACGCAGGGGTCGCTCTCTCCGATTTACGCGGGAAACAAAAGAAAGCGGCTTCGGAAGGGGAAAAGCCCACCCTGCCCGCCTAAGTCAACAGAACGCGCCCCGCGCCATCGTGTCTTTTGTGGAGGTGAAAACTCTCCTCCATCAACGCAAACTGTTTAATGAGACAAATAAATCGAGCCTTGTTGGGGGCGAGGGTCGTGGAGAAGTTAGGAGGAAGAAATTGCGGCCGTAACTCGTCACTTGAGTGGGCAAGGCACACCCCGGTTGTCTGCTTGTAGTAGAGCTAATAGATCAATGTTTCGTTTTGCTGTTTTTGACTAGTCACTTAAAGAACCAAAAACTCAAGAACTGGGAAAACTGAAGATCTAAAATAAACTTTGACTTCAGATCTCTAGATAAAATGAAGACACGCCCTAGTCCATGTCTCATTTGAAACTAGTGGTGCTAAAACAGCACGTACTTTCTCACCATTAGTAATGGAAATTAAATATTTCCAAACGAAAATTAAATGGTTCCCAGCAATAGTTTTTTCAAAACTTTACATGACAATGTATTTCTGGCATTGAATTAATTTTATACGGTATGCAGTGAATTGACGAACGTATGGGATGTTTAAACTTACAATATTCTTCGCAAGTGGTATGCGAGAAAGTAAAATAATTAAAAACTTAATAAATAAAACGATACTAAAAGCGTTGGCAAGGAAATGCAAATAGATAAAAAATATAATAGTAATTATTAAACACTATGGTATTGTAATAATCTACAAATGTATAAAATTATTAGTGTATATTACCGCGAATGAAAGACAGTCGTCATTATCGCCTTCTGTAATCAGTGCGGCGTTACAACAATGGGTTACAACAACTAATAATGACCGCTCATCTATTCGCTTTCACATTTAACACAATTAAAGGACGCAGTTTAAAATGAAATAACATAAATATAATTAATAATAATAAAATGAAATATGAAATGACTTACAAATTTTGACATACGTAGTATTCAACTGCGTAAATAGGGAGCAGGCGACTGAAGGCTTGCAATCTTTATTTCACATTTATTTGAAACAGGTTTTAAATAATTTCTAAAAGATTAATTTGTAAACGTATAACAAACGCTCCAATGTAAGAAACAAAGAAATATGAAATAATATACACATTCTAACTTAGCACATAAAATCCAACCGCCTAAAAACATATCTAAAATTACAATCAGGAAGCGATGGATTTTCAGAGCGGGCGATTAAATTTGACACCCAGTTACTCAAAAACTACTCATGAAAAATTCAACATGATTTTATCTGAAGATCTGTTTCTCATGAACACATTTCATTAAGAACAATAATGTCCTCTTCATCATTCTAGTTGTAGGAAGACGTCGATATTTTTTTTGAATTTTTTCTATTCCCGAAATATCAGGGTTTTCAACCAAATGAGACCTTTGCCATTCTATTAAACGTTTCGCGGACTATCCAACAAGAAAATTTAATCAGAAATGATGTAGCCTTTTTTTGAAAATTTGCAAAACGTCCTGGGAGCTTCATGTAAAGAACCCTCCAAAATTAAAATATCGAATTAAAACTCAAGGGGTTGCAATATGAGCCAGATCAATTAGGGAATATCAATTTTGGAGACAATCGGTTGAACGGTTTAGCCGCTAGCGTTGTTCACAGACGGACGGACGTTTTGCCGTCGATCGATTTTTCGGTATGAAAAATATAAACCATGGATTCTAGCTACACGACGTGTAAGAAGATTTTTTCTAAATTTAGCAACAGAATTTATCCATTTTTTTGTTACCGAGGCTCTGTAATAAGAGCTTTTTTCTGCCGAAAATTTGCCGTTTTTTCGAGCATCATTACATAACTTTCTCTTCTTAAGAAGTTGCTTCTTGAGCGCGAGAAGGTAAAAATGAGATCCTTTAATTTTGAGTGACAACGATTGCATCTTCAAAAATAACTTAATCACTTTTATCGAGGAGTTCATTTACAGATCATTTTAAATTATTGGAATTTAACGTATGTTTCCCGTAAAAAAATTCCTTATAAAATAACAAGAACCGCATTGGAATTCGTTATATGACAACCATATTGATGCGTGCAACGACAAGAAGCAAAATAACACATTCTTCAATTCGTCTTTTTTTTCTAAATCAGAATATTTGTAGTTACTGATTATTCCAACGTCATCTACATATTACAGAGACAACAGCAGGAAAGAAATTGTAAAATAAAACTAAGATTCAGACATAAATGACTGCATTAATCATTGTTACAGTTAAGTAATTTTATATTGTATTTGCTCAGACGGAAAACCTATTGCCAAATGAAAATGTCCCGGATACTTCTCTGGATCTTCACGTCTGTACTCAAGTGTTAGAACATCGTAACATTCAGCGCCCTTCAATATCGCTGTAAGTATTGGGGTTTGAAATGAAGTGGAAGAACATTAAAACGAATTTTCATGGAAGAATTTTGAATTTCACAATTGAACATCTTTGCAAGTCAAGGGGTCTCCTTAAACATCAGTTTAACAGGCAACCATAAAACTACTAGAGCAAAAGCTTTGCATGTTTATATCAGGTTTACGATAAAACGCTTCTTTGCAAATAATTTCCTCCTCTAAATTGTTTATAATATTCTGCATGCTTACACACATTCTCCACGGACAGATATAACAAATTACATCATCTACGCTGAAGATCTATAATTCAAATTACCCGCGTTTTAGAAACTTCATTCTGCGGCATAATCACAAAATACATTACCAACGCTGACTTAATCAAAATGTTTTCTCTTCATTTATCTTTATTTCATCTCTAATCGCCTTAGCAAAAATGAATAGCTTCTCTTTTGGAGACACTATATTTGCAAGGATAAATGATCACATAATGGAGTGTGCAAACACCACCACGGGAAACACAACGAAAAGAAATTCCAGAAAAGAAAATGCGACTGACTTGCTGAACAGTGCAAATGGGTTATGCGTCAGTCTGTCCACTCGCCGAATCCCCAGCACCCATCTGGCGGGCTTAGACCGAGATTTGTCTAACCCTCATCCTGAGCTCTGGCTTAGTCGGCGGGCGCTTGAAGAGGCGCAGCTGCGACATGTGCGCTCCCCTCCTCCCCAGAGAATGCTGAGACGTATTTTCAAGCGGTGACAAGAATGTTACGCACGACACGTTTCTAATATTCATGTGCAGCCTTCCGTAAATTTTAGTTGTAAGTATCTTGAACGTCACGAAAAACTATCTTTTACATTAGAATCCGTCAATTTGAACACAAACGTATCGCACTTCGTCAAGGAAAGAAAGACGCACATTTTATAGAGGTTTAGTTTTCACATGACAAACAGCTACTTTAGTAAACATAAATTTTGTTCTAAGTTATAGTATAATAAGTAAAATATGCACATTAATCAGAAGCAAACCATAATACGCTATGGCGTTATTAGTTTGTTGCACGAATGTATGTACTCAGTGCAATTTTCGTGGACATTAAGGTAATTCTCTCACTGAGGACTTCCAGTCATAAACTATAGTGAATCCTGTAGCTAAATAAATTAAATATTGTTCAGTGTGGAGGGTATTTACAAGAGACAAAGTTTGAAATAATACACATTGTATAGTGAATACGTCCTGGTTCATTATATTTGTAAGTGTTATTTTCGTGGGCTTCACCTTTCTCCAAACAAGAAGAGTGCGCAGGTGAACGTCCCACGGCCCGCGGGGCCTGGTGCAGGCGGCGCAGGCGACGGCGTAGTCTTCATTAGCGCAGACGCCAATCTCTTCCGGCGACGGCTGACGAGCCCCGCCGCTCCGCTCGGCGCCGCGCCTCGGCTAATAGCCCGCCGCCCCCAGCCCCACCCCAACCCCACCCACCGGCGCACCGGTGGCGCCCTGTCCCGCAGCTCCTAGACTGGCGTGTAGCTCCCCCACTGGTCTATTTTGCCCTGTCCCATTTGCCCGCTTCGGAACTCTTCATCTTCCTGCCTCGCCCCGCCCCGCGCCCACCTGTCAGTCCCTCCTCCCCGCGTCTGTCTCGCAATGCCTCGTCCTGCCACCCCCTGCCCCTGCCGTCGCCCCATATCCTTTCTGCATCGCCCCGCGCCGTCCTGCCTCGGCCCCTGCTGTCCTGTCACCCCCGCCCCTGTCGCCTTCTCTTCCCGCCTCGTCCTGCCTCGCCCCGTGCCGTCCTGCGTCGGCCTGTGTCGTCCTGTCACCGCCGCCCCGACAGTCTTCTCACACTCCGCTTGTCCTGCCTCGCCCCTCTCCGTCCTGCCTCAACCCCTTACCTCCCTGCCACCCCGCCCCTGCCGCCTTCTCTCGCCCCGCCCCGTCCTGTCTCTCCCTGCGGGACCCAACCTCGGCCCCCGCCGTCCCGACCGACCACATCTCTCATTTTCCTTCTCTGCTTCTCTTCTTGTCGACCGACGTCTCTTAGTTACTTTATGAGCTTTTGTCTGGCTATGTCTGCGCGCTCTGCCACTCCCTGTTTGCTCGCATTCGTTCCTCAATCGTCGCAGTTCTCTGCAGTCCAACTCGCGGCAATCTGCTCTGCTTTTGAATCTTCGTCCTTTCCCTACGTTATTTTTCTACTACATATATCCCGACCGTATGTTATGCCCGATGCGCTCAGCATCAATCACTGAAATTCCACTTTAGCCCCTCCCACCTTCCAGCTTGTTCTGTTTACTCGCGCTACGCTCTGCCCCTCTTCGCCCTGCCTCGTTCCGTCGAACCCTCTGCCCTCCCTCCGGTCCGCGACACACTTTCCTGTTCGGCGCGCGCCGCGATGCCCCTTCCAGCGCCCTTCCCATCGCCCTTCCCATCGCCCTTCCCATCGCCCTTCCCATCGCCCTTCCCATCGCCCTTCCCATCGCCCTTCCCATCGCCCTTCCCATCGCCCTTCCCATCGCCCTTCCCATCGCCCTTCCCATCGCCCTTCCCATTGCCCTTCCCATTGCCCTTCCCATTGCCCTTCCCATTGCCCTTCCCATTGCCCTTCCCATTGCCCTTCCCATCGCCCTTCCCATCGCCCTTCCCATCGCCCTTCCCATTGCCCTCTCCGAGGTGCTCCGGAGGTCGGCACAGACAAACAGTCGCCGGGCACAATTAAGCTGCGAGGCCCAGGGGTGGAGGTGCCGCCGCAGCAGACGGCGACTCTGCGCCAGAGCGACAGCAGCGGGAAACGCCAACGGGGAGGGGGTGCGGGGCGAATCAGGCCCAGACTGTGCGAGTGCTTTGAGACAGAGCGTCGAGACCAATTATTCGTGGAAGCAACCAAATTAGAACCAAGAAACAGGTTTAGTTGTAAAAAATGTATGCGTGTATTTGGCGTTATTAAGTCGGTATTCCGACTTCGCCGGCCAGCTACCGGGGTCCCCCATGCCTGGCCTAGTTAAATTCCCATGCTTGGGGGTAAGAGTGACATGAGGCGAACATGACGTATTCTCTTCGCCGTCACTAACAAGATCCGCCTGATTGAGCTTTTCTTCGCCACACAGCTGCAGAAACTGGGACGATTTTAAAGGAAAGCTGCAACTCTTATTTTTAGCTCGACTGGTAATCGAACCCGGAACCACAGCACGGGAAGCTAGTACGCTACTCATGAGCCATCCCAGAGGTCTATAAAAATGAACGTATTAAAAAGAACTCAAAATATAACAGACTGAACATATTACAAATAAACAATGCGAAATAAATTCATGCAAAGAGATTACAATACTGATGATACATCCAAAACACACATCTCTGATAATATCAAAGATAACACAAGTAATGAATAATTGCAATGTGTTTTTCTGTTAGCCTGTTATCCAAATTGACAATTAATATATTTTTAAATATAACACTTTCTCCGGTAGCTGGGGAGTGTGAGAAAAATGCATGAAAATGCATGAAAAACTAGAAAAAAAATCTTTTACTTTTATAGATTACTAAAAGTTGAGATAAAAACAATATTTCGAATGAGGTCAAGAACATATTTCAAATTGAATCAAGAATTGTATATTAAATCTTACTTTATTCAGTTTTCGACAAACACAATAATTAAGTACAGTAGGGAAAGCTCTACTACATAAAAGAATGGCACAAATGGTAGTCAAGAAACTGTAAAAATATTAATAACATTAAGAGAATAATAAAAGGGACAGGAATGTTTTGAACACTATCAGATAAATTTATTCCTGTGAAAGAGAAAAGTCCCTCGAACAAAGGGAAACAAACAAAAAGAGAAAGATTTATTAGATGATGAATGGCAACGAATACTCGAATCACAGTCACACAGATAACTCTGGTACGTTTGTATAGAATATATAAGCAATGTTTTGCGGTATTTGAATTTAACTGATTCTTATCTACACATGAAAAGAGAGGAAGATAAAATCTTTTAAAAGCGCTGTGTTAATGTTCTTACAGCACCATTTTTCCATTCGTACGCTACGTAATGTAGAAATAGTCTAACGTTTTGCACGTTTTTAAGATCCATGAGGTGGCTCAGGACATAAACTGATGTTATTAGAGGGCCTCTGACCGGGAGGTCCTAGAGTTCGAGTCCCGACGGTGACAAGATTTTCGACACCAGCTATGTAGCTAGGTCGAGTTCAGACGCCGTCTGGAGGAGAATTCCAGCGGCCGGCTGCTCTGGTCGATAGATTTCCATTGTTTCTACGATCAACGCCACGTAAGTGCCGGAGCGGTACCCTACCAAATGGGCTGTGGGCAGGGCGCGATCTCTCCTTTCTCATCCTTGTCCTGTCCTCACCCCTTACACACACACACACACACACACACACACACACACACACACACACACTTACATACACTACACTATCACATATGCCGGTCAGGAACTTAAAGCTTGTGCCGGTTAGGGCGATGCTCCGTTGTTGGGAGATACCTGGCACAAGCCCATGGTCAGGTCGGCACCGGTTCTCGTCATCGAGCGAGGGAAGATCACCTTCGGCTTTAAAAAATACACTACACTTACAGAAATGAGACCTGAGCAGGTGAATCAAATCTTTGGCATGCAAAACAAGCTAGCTACCCCTCCTCACCTTGGCATGCTGAAGCAAGCTAGCCATCACTACTCAACTTGGCAGGCTGAGAGTAGATGGCCAGCATCCTGACATCACCATGATTGAAATTCCATTAAAAAATTACTATAATTCATTTATAACTTCAATCTAGTATGTTTTATTGCAATGGCAATGTTACCATTACTATAATGTTTCTTCTTAATTTCATTTTCTTGTTCTTATACTCTAGTTAGTCCGCAGATCAATGTAAATTTCAGACTCGACAGAGGCTATTTGCACGGTAATTACGCATTATTCTTTTTACTGCTTCTGTATCTCCTGATTGCTACAGCAATACAGAATTTATTATTGCATGTACACCTAGTGTGGTCTACTTTACAATTAATGTGGAAATTTCATTATTAATCAGTTCAACTTTAATTGGCAGCACTCATCCAAAAATATTCCTTCAAGCCTGCAGGCCTCAAAAATGCAAAACTTCGTAATGAGAAATCAATAATTAATTGCGCAATACGCGAATGACACTGGGAGCATTATTTATCATGTTTCAACATTAAAGTAGCATGTTAACATTGTACTCTACGTTTACGTTGTTTTTGCCTTTTTACTGACGCGAAAAATAATAGAAAATAGTTATTTGTGATATGAGGGGTAAAATTACTGTGAGACTAAAGACGCTCAGGCAGGCCATTTACGCTAGGGCCGGTGATACGGTCGTGGTCGCCACATGTTTTTTTATCCCCAGGCGAGGTCAAAAAGTACAAATGTGGCGATGTAGGAATTTTATGGTAAAAACTATCAAAAAATACTTTCTCATTCTAAATGACATTTTCTCCACTTTGGGGTTTATTTCTCAACAGTTACTCAGATTTTTTTAAAAAATGCATGACATCATTTAAACATCTACAATTTAATGAAGTTGTGCATGGATGCAGAATACACGTAAGCCACAAGAATCAATATGGTTGAAACACGGCTTGGAAAGTTGGGATGTATCCGAAAATTTCTAGCAGCAATGGTTCACGCCGAAAATGAGATATGTGGGACGTCACTGTAGAAAAGAAAGGTTCTACATATTTACTATACGGAAAATAGAAAAATCAAAAAACATTGTTTCACGTCGTTCAGAATTGTCTCGAAAACTAATGAAATAAGTGTGGTTTTCACATTCTGGAACAACGCAAGAAGTATTCCATGTGAACCCAGATGTCAATATACTTCTGAAAATGTAATGGATTTTTTATTTACCAATATCGTTAGGTGCATGGTGTATGGTATATGACAAACAATTCCTGCTGCTCACCTTACCTTAAAAACGCAATGCACAACATAATTATAAACATTGATTTTTTTTGCTCCTGCATTCGCCTAGTGTTGATCATAGAAACCACGGAAAACTATCGATTAGATCAACCAGTGGCTAGAATTCTTTAGACAGCAGCTGATTTTGACCTCGCTGACAAGCTAGTGCGATCCTGGCGGAACTCGAACCCTCCCAGTCAGAGCCCTGAAGTGAAATCAATTCATGCCTTCAGCCACTTAAGCAAATACATGATATAAACTAATGCGCCGTCAGAATTACAGGAAACAACTAATATACCTATTTTGAAAAAAAGATTGAACAGCACATAGTTTATCGTTTTAGTTGTAATGGACACGTACTATTCGTTTTATGATATTGAAAACTGTAACAATCTGACGCTTCAGCTACCTTGAAAAAGATTCTCTTCAGCAAAAGAAACGCCGGAAATTAGAATTTCAAATTTCAAAAGTTTCGAAGATTAAGTAAAAAGTCTTCATAATAAATATTAAAGTTTTGCGAAGTTAATTTTTTGCAATTTTCGAAAATACAGTGTGATTACACCTAATTGGCCCTGTACTATATTTATAAGCTTTCAGACAGATTGTATTCGAGGAAAAGAGAATGAAGGAAAAAGTTGGCGCCGTTGGACAGTCGGACGGACAGATGGATGGCCGCAAAGTCGAATGGACGTACAGTCGAATGGACGTCAAGTCGAATGGACGTCAAGTCGAATGGACGTCAAGTCGAATGGACGTCAAGTCGAATGGACGTCAAGCCGAGTGGACGTCAAGTCGAATGGACGTCAAGTCGAATGGACGTCAAGTCGAATGGACGTCAAGTCGAATGGACGTCAAGCCGAATGGACGTCAAGTCGAATGGACGTCAAGTCGATGGATGTACAGTCAGTCGGATGGACGTACAGTCAGTTGGATCGACGTACTGTCAGTCGGGTGGACGTACAGTCAGTCGGATGAACGTACAGTTAGTCGGATGGACGTACAGTCAGTCGGATGGACGTACAGTCAGTCGGATGGACGTACAGTCAGACGGATGGACGTACAGTCAGTAGGATGGACGTGCAGTCAAATTGGACGTACAGTCGGATGGACGTACAGTCAGTCGGATGGACGTACAGTCAATCGGATGGACGTACAGTCAGTCGAATGGACGTACAGTCGAATGGACGTCAAGTCGAATGGACGTCAAGTCGAATGGACGGCAAGTCGAATGGACGTCAAGTCGAATGGACGTCAAGTCGAATGAACGTCAAGTCGAATGAACGTCAAGTCGAATGAACGTCAAGTCGAATGAACGTCAAGTCGAATGAACGTCAAGTCGAATGGACGTCAAGTCGAATGGACGTACAGTCAGTCGGATGGACGTACAGTCAGTTGGATCGACGTACTGTCAGTCGGGTGGACGTACAGTCAGTCGGATGGACGTACAGTTAGTCGGATGGACGTACAGTCAGTCGGATGGACGTACAGTCAGTCGGACGGACGTACAGTCAGTCGGATGGACGTACAGTCAGACGGATGGACGTACAGTCAGTAGGATGGACGTGCAGTCAAATTGGACGTACAGTCGGATGGACGTACAGTCAGTCGGATGGACGTACAGTCAGTCGGATGGACGTACAGTCAATCGGATGGACGTACAGTCAGTCGGATGGACGTACAGTCAGTCGGATGGACGTACAGTCAGTCGGATGAACGTACAGTCAGTCGGATGGACGTACAGTCAGTCGGATGGACGTAGTCAGTCGGATGGACGGGCGGTCAAATTGGACGTACAGTCGGATGGGCATACTGTCGGTTGGACGTACAGTCGGATGGACATACTGTCGGATGGACATACTGTCGAATGGACATACTGTCGGATGGACATACTGTCAGATTTACGTACAGTCAGACGGAGCCACTTGCTAGTCAAGCGCTCTCTTAATTCAATCGCAATGTGAATTGGAAGATATATTGCGAAATCTCACTTCAAACATTTTAAAATTAAAATAATCTCAATTTGGCAAGTGGATATCTTTGCATGATGTACTCGACTTGTCTTCTCGTGGAGAATTTTGCAACACCGGATACTACTGACAAATGAAGTGTGGTGGATGCGTCACCGGGGTTTCTGGCTGCGTCAAGTGCCCAATTTTTGTTTACTTCAGAGTTGGAACACATCAGCTCCATTATCGGTTATTAAATATTTGGAGATATACCTACGAGGCCACTGTTTTACCATCTTCAAACGAATGTGAGTCAGACAGTTACATGACCTGATCATGTTAATCGCATTTTCAGATGTGTCATATCTGATAGGAATATATGAGTCTTTTCTTTCAAAATAGACCGCTCGCTCTATTTGAACAACGTTCCACTCGACCAGCAAGGTTCTTTAGTGGATTTATGAATCCGCCGGAGGAAGAGTAATTAAGATGATAGGCGGAATGAAAGCGGTGTCCTTCTCTAGAATAACAATTAGAGTTTAAGCGTACAATGAACAGATGACAACAAATACAGAAGAGGTAATAACCACAAACGTTCTCGCAACTTTCATTTACATTTATTAATATGTAATTTCATATACATTTATTATTAACTATATTGTGAAGAATATGGGAAAATTTAAACTATTTCTCCCAAAGCTACTAGTATTTTCGTAAAATTATCATGAATCTTTCATGATTTTTTTCGACGAATTATGTATGTTTCTGGTATATCAGACATGTTCAATTTGTAAACTTTGAATTCCCATATCCAAATTAAAATTGAATTTTTTCTTTCAAATATTCTTAAAAATATATTAACAGCAAAAGTGAATCTCTTTTGGTGAAATTGTTTTACAAAATTCATGGATATAATATAAAAAACATAGTTTGTTTGCGTATGAAACTTTTAAGGAAAAATACATTCTTCTTGTTTTTGAGCAAATGTTTTGAATATATTTGGAAATATGATTTAACAAAAGTGTGAATTTGGAAAAAATTTACAAAATATTGTTTAAAAATCTTATCTTTTACAGTTACTTAATTCACTCAGTAGATGAAATATAATATTAACCGTAAACGAGAGATCTGAAATATTAAAACACTGTAATTTAAGTTAACCCAGAAACAAACCAAGCATCTTCACAAATAAACGTGACAAAAGTACTTTCAGTATTGACTCAAAACGTAAGTTCCATAATATCCATCAAACCTTGTGTTATCAATATCTCACATGATACCCAATAATTTATTATCATCATCATTATCATATACTATATTATTTTTCAAACGCGTTAGTACACTTTTTTTTCGGATGAACCCATTCAGTCACCCTCGGAAAATAATGTTTGAAAGCCGGAAGCTTACATTTATGTATATGATATATAAACATTAATATTAAAGAATGTTTTTTGAAACACCATCAATCACAATCTGGCGGGGACGTAAGTAACAAGTATGGCGGTAACATGGAGAGAAGACGTAGGGCATCTTTTGTGAGGAGTCTGTGAAATGCGTTAGATTGCGTAGTTCAGTGAAGTTTGAAGTCACAGTTGCGTTAATTAAACATAGAAGGCAGCTTATATTCACTGTTCAAATCAGAAAAAGATTGTTAAAAATTTTTGAAAACACTAGAAATAAGTAAATTGTTGAATGTAATATAATAAGGATGCAATTTTTGTTATGATACATTGATATAATGTTTATGGTGTAATGATTCAACTACTTGTAACCTTGAAATGTAATTTTTTGATGTAAACACAATGAGGTCGCTGATGACCTGAGCTGTTATAAAGCGACCATTAATAAACAAATTTTAAAAAAACAGTTGCGTTTTCAATGTGTGTTTCTACTACGATGAATTGGTAAGTATTTTTCTGAGTGATGGCAAATGGTGAACGTAACGAATTCGGCAGGTCAAGGTGGGCAGGAGCGGGTTTTGGTAGAGCGACGCTGGGCGAGGTCGGTGGAACAGAGCGGGGTGCGTGTGAGCAATTTGGTGGAAAGCAGGGCTGGCCACGACGGACCCCCTTTCTTGGGGCTTTTTCCAGCTTCAGGGGAAACCGATTTTGGCTAAATCGCCGGGTACCCACTACGACCCTCATGGGGACACACATTAACATTTACACTAGACACACATGCGGGTTCCTCGGTCTGAGGTCAGCACTCCCACGCGGCTTTCGACGACAACACACATGCGTACATGAAAGACAAGTTACAAACAACCATGCCCACGGCGGAACTTGAACCCGCGACCCTTCAGATCGATGCACAAAGTCGACACACGCTGTAGCCACCTCGTCCTTTCAGGTCGAAATGGAGAAACACACGAGATAGAATTCATTTCTTTTTTTTGGCTAAATAGAAGAATATGATCAATAAATACCCGAGAAAATTAAATTGGACTTGATTTTAAACTCCCAGCACGATAAAATAACACGGGTCTCCAATAGTATTTTGTATTGGAAGAAGAATTCGTAAATACTATTTTCTCTAATGAATAGATTTTGAATATTCTATTCAACTTTTAATTTCCATGATATAGTTATTAAACTTGTTTGGAATTAATGTGTTTTTAGAACGATTTTAACGGTTATTCTCTTACAATTACTAAGAAATATTTCGAAGAATTTACTATTATATTACTACTATAGTACTGTTTATAAATACATATAAATTACTAGACACATTTTACTGCTCTATTTAATTAACAATCTTCTTGAAACATATGTGCCTATTATAGATGAGATCGTAAATGGCATAAAGAGCAGTTGTCATCAGAACAGCGGGATATCATTTGACGTCATAGAAAGATTTTAGCTCATCTCCACGGTCGCTGCGGTCTCTACAAACAATATTCACTTCTATCAATCCGAAGACCTTGATTGAAAATATAGAGTCGTTTATATCACCTGTTTGGAATATTGGTACAAGATTTCGTTAATTATCATCTCCAGTGGCACCACGCCCGAATGGCATTGAACGCAGAACACAAAAGCCGATAGCACATCATTCTAAACAGAATCTGTCAAATCAGGATTTCTCAACAGCCAGGCCCTGTCATCAATAAGTATATTTACTGTTTCAGATTTTGTTTATCTTCCTGATATGTAAGAGGGTTTTTAGAACCACGTGCTCCCCCCTCCCACTTAAATCTAGAAAACTGGGATTACGAATAGTGATAGTTAAATAATTTAAAGTTGAAATAACTTGCTTATTATCGGGCGCTACCTGGGTTTTTATTTACCAATTCATCTAACCGCTTCGTTGACCCCGTCATTGGTGTTCTTTAAATAGAGGAGTGACAGTGGTAAGCGTCTGTTAAAGACTCGACGCCATTTCCGGGTTCAGAAGAGAAGCATTTAAATTTACTTCACATGTTTGAATAATTTTTAAATGTTACATTTTTGGAAAATGTACCTTTTACTTGAGATTTTTTTTTATTCCTGACGGTATACGGTTTTACACGGTAAGTAAACTATCTGACTTTATTATTTCTGCTTTGCAAAGTGAATCATTACTTTTTTCCCTAACACCAAACCTGCTTGCTTAAACATATCCTGACCCTAATTTTTCGAGTCAACTTCTCATTGAAAGAAATTATTTCAGATGTGTACAAGATGGTACCAATATTTCAGGAATGTAGATTTATTGACTCGCATCGCCGTCTTCTGGTCCTTTATTTACCTGAATTTTAGAGTCTAAAATCATCAAACATATCTTTTGGACCTTTGTTTTTTGCTACTTTACTTGATAAAATAGTGGATGAATTCAAGATTAGAAGTTATCCGGGCAGTTACTCTTCAATGTTATTTAAAATCCAAAAAGGTCGTTTGTTTCTGTATTCACGAAGACCCTTTATTTCTTGCCGTAATACGTACTTGATGGGGATGGATGAAGTAATCCCGGCACCGATAGCCGAATTCCTTAACCCCTTTCCGTGAAGTCACGGAGGTTCGAGACACCCAGGGTCCCTGAATGGGTATGTGACTAGAACTCCGGATACTAACGATGCTGAGCGCCTGGTCGATAAGGATAAAGGCAATGCCATTATGAGAAAATGACTACGTCCAAGAAGAATTAGACACGTTTAAAAACTTACGGCTGCGTTTAAGAAGAATCATTCAGTGTTGAATGCTGATAAAGGCTTGAAATATTGTTTCGAGAGTAACATTTTTTTTTTAATTCATAGTTCAGGTCTATCTAATGAGTTGGATTCAGGGCATCGGAGCATCTCTGGAGCCACTTTTGCCCTCCCCTCCTCATTGGAGAAGAATTCTAGTGGTGGCTGCTCTGATGGGTGGTTTTCTATGGTTTCTCCGATCAACACTAGGCGAATGCCGGAGCAGTACCCTAACAAACAGGCCATGGACCGCGCGCGATCTTTCCTTCCTCTTCCTTGTGCTATCCTCACCCCCCCACACACACACTAACATGTACTACCCTACCACACATGCCGGGAGACCGGTCAGTATCTTAAAGTTCGCCTCGACTGGGTATCTGCCCCACTGATACGATAGGAGATTCGACTTTATGGCAGGATATAGCAGGAGTTTCGACTTTAGCTTGTCAGCTAGGTAGAATTCAATGCTTTCTGGAGGAGCATTCTCGGGGCTGGCTGCTTTGATCGGTAGTTCTCTGACCAATACCAGACGAATGCCGGAGTAGTACCCTACCAAACAAGCCACGGACCGGGCCCATTCCTTGGCCAATCCTAACCCTTACACACTTACACTTACATGCACTGCACTACTACACGTGTCGGGAGACCGATTGGAATCTTAGAGCTTGTCCCGGCGGGGGACGGGTCGCTGTTGGGAGATACCTGGGCTAGGAAACACCTCTAGTCGACGGTAGGTCAGCGCCAGATATCATCCAGCGGAGGAAGATCACTGCTATCTCTCTAGCACAAACATGCTGTACACTTTCGGAACTAATGACCTTAGTAGTTCACGCACCTGGAATCACTAATCAATCAATCAATCAATCAATCAAACCAAAGCGCGTAGCCACTGCGACTCCGAGGCAGGCCCAGTGCCACACTTAAATTACAAAAGTAAATCGGTTCGCGTGCTTTCACCTTGACCGCAGCTGAAGAAGCCCTGGCCGACTTACGCAAAGGGATAAAGACACACTGATCCCAATCACATCCTCACAACTGCGTATTGTGGAAATTTTACCGATGATTAGCGATTCCTTTCGACCAATCTCCGTATCTTTACACCTTGTGTCTATCGATGTTTACAGAGGGCTTCGCGCAAGCGGTACGACTTGAGGAGAAGTGGTCGACCTTCTGGAAATTTCCTGCTTGCTCTTCTTTCAAGTACTGGTACTTCATGACACGTGCGAATTGATATGTGCAATAAAATGGTACATTCACAGCTTCACTAACGCCATTGTTAATTTGGACTCCACAGAATTTGAGATTCGACACTGGTACTTCATGACACGTGCGAATTGATATGTGCAATAAAATGGTACATTCACAGCTTCACTAACGCCATTGTTAATTTGGACTCCACAGAATTTGAGATTCGACTCCCAATTTGAAGAATATCATCCAGGGACGTATCTACATAAAGTGGGGTCTAGATTAAGCATTGAATTAGCGCAGATTTCCCATTATTGGGACCTTTATTTATGAAAACAGAAGTTACGTAAACATTGTGCTTTAAATACTGACTACTACTGTAAAATAATGATATACATTTTATCTTACATGTAATTACGTTTAATGCGTTCTTAACCCTTTTTGTATTGTGGAATTTTGCATGAGAGGGGGTTGTGATAGTCAACTCCTGTTGACTGTACGACGTTCAGATGAAATGTCATTCATATTCTTCGTCTATACCTCATTATATGGCCATTGTGCGGTATAGTTTTTGAAATTAAATACATAGAATTTTTATCTATTTGAAATGTATAGATCTAAAATACATGACCAGTTTCAACACGTTTGAGGTTTTGTACTAAATCTATTTTCCTCATTCTTGCTTGACGACGACGAAGACAATGATTAGTCATGCGTCATCACTTGTAATTTGAGCCCTTTTCGCTGAAAAGTAATTATATGACTAATTGTCAAAATGTACGCTTTGTATTAATTGTTTGTTCATTTCGGGAGCAATTATGTTCTCTCGGCGTCAACCGATCTAATGAGTCTTAAATTTTCCTCAAGATTAACTACATTTCAATGACAAGGTTGTCTCCCCACCCGAGAGTCGCATCTCCCGAGGTAGTAAGCTTGGGTTTGCATTGGTCGTGTCCAGAGGCTTTTTACTCGGGGAAATTGTGTAGGGTTTCATATCGACCTCGAAGTATTCTGTAAAACCTCTTACTCGACCGCAGCTACAGCTAGTAGCTTCTAGCTCGCAAAACGCTTTTCACTGACTCCTGAGTCGAAACACCTGAGAGGTGGGGGGACATGATCAAATTTTAAAATCCGAAGTATTACGAAATATTGCATTCCTTACAAAATTACAATTTACTAAAATTAACATTTTTATTTTCAATTTATGTTTTTTTAAGTTAACTTCCTATTCGTGAATTTTCTCCTGTTCTCATTGTTTGAAACAACTCCGTATAAAACTATTTTATTCTCTGAAGCTCCTAATGTACGAGCAGGAATAATTGCCTCTGGTTATAATGAATTTTTCCATACTAACATTTTTGGTTCCGTAATTCAAAGATTCACTAAATACGACAATGCGAAAATACAGTGTTTTTTAATCGATGATTGACATTATTATTACAGAGGTTCAGTGAAGTATTCAAACATTGCGGATTCGAAATTTCATTATATTATTTTATACTTAAATAATATTTTTAATTGTTTGCCATGAACAGCTTTATACGTATACGATTCTAGTGTCCACAAAAAATGGATGAACTCTTCAACTTAAATATCTCTTGTCTTGTCGGAACTCTTTTTTTAATTTGATTTGAATCTTCTTCATCTCGATCGTTTTCTTGGGCTTACGAAGACCCTTTAATAGAATTAACTATGCCATTGCCAGATGGGATTTCTCGAATTTTCATTTCCCATTCCGTGTCGATTATGTTTTCAATTTCTACAGATTTTCTATTAATTATCTGAAACGATTTCTTTAGGGGCACGTTAGTTCAACCCCTTTCATTCGCCGTGAAAGCTACAAAAATAGCTCATGAGACCCTTTGCGTGCACACTTTTGGTCTTATTGGTATTAGCAGACCTGCGGTGAAGTATTTTTTTCTTCTGGATGTTGAATTTCCAATGATCGCTATAGCCAATGCGGAGAATTTACTATAACCGATTCCCCTGGTGTTTATTTGTAATGGATGTAAATAAGAACCAGTAACTTAGATTCACTATAAACGCATGTTTAATGTGGTCAAGTTCCGTAAATGCAGAGTCGACTGCATATTTAATGTAATACTATATTTAATGTAATAATGAAGTTGTAATGTAAAAATTTATTTAAAAATGTTTCTTTCGGACGACGGACTTAATTAAAGATTTTTATTTGTCTTTTAATATTGTTTTCATAACTGCTTATTTCAGATATTTAATAAAATTGTTTGTTTAAATTATTTACATTCCTATAAAAATGCTATTCATAGGCACCCCGTTAAAAATTTCCTGCCTACGCCTGTATATACATACATACATATTTTCAGATTTTTTAAAGGATTTAAAATTCGTATTTGTCATAAGTAGTATGTATTGAAATAAGATTATTACTTCAACTTCATTTAAAGGGGTGTCATTCCACAAAATATTAATGGGATCTTGGAAACTAAACACTCTAAGTATAAATTATTGAGATTGTGCAAAGAAAATTGCATATTTTCAGCAAATAGTTTTTGTTAATGGGAATATAATGACACCTTATGAAAAGAATAAATGCAGGAAGATAATGATAATAACTATCCCGAGGATTTTATCACTAAATGATTATTATTATATGCTTATTAACGTTAAAATTGTTTGCTCAAAATTTGCAATATTCTTTGTACAGTTTTAATTATTTATCCTTATTGCGTTTTGTTTCAAGATCCCATTAACATCCTGCGATATAAAACCCCCTTAATGAAATAGAAGTAATAAACAATTTTATTACAATACATTCTTATGAATAACCTGTATTTTTAATCCTTCAATTCCTTCAATCAACGAAAGACAAAAAATCAGAAAACGCGGAGGGATGGAAAGCAGAGTTCAGGAAAAACTGCAACAGTTTTGTGAATATTTGCAATATTTATTGTATCTTCAAGTACTAAAATCAACTTCCCTTCCCCGAGCGCGCCTTTGCTGGTGGAGCGCTGCGTTGCCTTGCGGGCTGGCAGTTACATTCAAAATATCCGTTAAATATGAGACGCAAAAAATCACAATTACTCAAAAAGTGCTAATCGAACATATGACAATATGTATATCATTGAATTCCTCTTTTTACGCCATGGTAGAGTGAAAAATATGTATTGTTCGATTTGAAAAAACCAAGTTACCTCAAATATCTCGTAAAATACAAGTTATAAAATATAAATAAATACACTTATCAATTAGCCCCATTCCCTCATGCACTTTCGTGAAAACAGCATTGCAATAACTTAAACTGTTCAAAAGTTACAAGAGGTGCTGAAGTTATGTGATCTTCGAAACATCTTGGATTTTTTTCCTAGGAATGCGTCTAGTGCGGTCACCCAGCCAGGAGCCACAAGGGCTGAAGTTGAAGCGAAAAATTGTTCTAATCGCTCAAGATTTCCCCGAATTTTTTAATACATACATACCAACACAACTGGAGATGAATTTGGAGAGCTTGTGATTCTCGTCTACCTCTTCAAAGCACCCTCTTTGGTATTAACGAGTTGGTTACCGTGAAGAAATTCAGGAAACCTGGTGAACATTTCTAACCCTAAGCACGAACCAAAGCGACGTCCTATCCAATATCCCCTGCGGAGAAAATGCGTGACTCAAGCAATTCTGGAGTATTCATATGGATTTGTAGAAGAGGGACTGATTTTGTAGTGGAACAACGTTTGCCACTACAAGGAGCCTAATATTATAAAGCCCATAAAGTTCTGGGATTCGAGTCCCGAAGGGGGCGGATTTTCGGCACACGCTAGATAGTTAGGTCGAATTTCGCTGCTGTCTGGAGGAGAATTCTAGCAGCCAGCTGCTGTGATCGGTAGTTTTTTGTAGTTTCTCCTATCAATACAAGGTTGATTGATTTTTCGTGTTTCCGGGCGCGTCAACTACTGTGGTCATTAGTCCCGTTAGTGTAGTGCCTGTTTTTTCGGGAGATGGCGGTGATCATCCCCCGCTGGATGGCGAGATCCGGCGTCGACCTACCGTCGGCTAGTGGAGTTTCCCCCTAACCAGGACTCTCCCATCAGCGGGGCACCGCCCCAGCCGGGACAAGCTCTAAGCTCCCGACCGGTCACCCGGAATATGTGGTAGTGTAGTGCATGTTAGTGTAAGTGTGTGTGTAAGGGGTGAGGATAGAACACGGAAGAGGAAAGAAAAGATCGCGCGCGGTCCTCGACCCTTTTGTTAGGGTACTGCTCCGTCATTCGCCTGATGTTGATCGGAGAAACCACGGAAAACTACCGATGAGAGCAGCCGGCCGCTAGAATTCTCCTCCAGACAGCGACTGAATTCGACATAGCTGAAACGCTAGTGTCGAAAATTTTGCCGCCGTCGGGACTGGAACTTAGGACCTCCCGGTCAGAGGCGCTGCAGTGACATCAGTTGATGCACTGAGCTACCGCTCCCGGTGGGAGATCCTAGGGTTCGAGTCGCGACGGTGGTATGATTTTCGACATAGGTCATATAACATAAATACATAGTTAGGTCGAGTTAAATCGCTGTCTGGAGAATTCTTTCAGGAGAATGCTGAAAGGCTCGGTCGGCTGCTCTGATCGGTAGTTTTCAGGGGACTACGATCATCACTAGGCGAATGACGGAGTAGTACTCTCACAAACGGGCTACGGACCGCGCGCGATCATTCTTTTTTCCTTTGATTCCATCCCTTACTTACACACTCTTACAATTACATGCATTACAATACAAGACGGGAGCTTAGAGTTCATCCTGGTTTGGACGATGCCCCGCTTTTGGGAGATACTTGGTAGGGAAAAACCCACTAATCGACCTGTATTTCGGCGCAGGATCTCGCCATCAGCGGAGGAAGATCACCGCCACTTCCCGCGATGAACACGTGCATTACACTTCCGGGATTCATGACCAGAGCGGTTGAAACGGGAATCAATGGATGTGAGCGAGTGGCGTGCGTACCTGTGTGGGGCACGCGTGGAGGGCTGTCGGGGCGCAGCGGGGCGAAGGCCGCCAGCACCGCCCACGCGCCCACCACCACCAGCAGCAGCAGGAGCCGGCGTCGCCCCGCCGCCCACGCCCTCGCCCGCGCCCCGGGGCCGCTCGCCGCCGCCATGGGGAGGCTGCCTGTGCGCGCCGGGCCCGCCGCCGTGTCGCTCCTGCCTCCGCGCCCGCCGCTGCTGCTGCTACCTGCTGCCACCGCCGGCCTGACGCGGGGAGTCTGCTGGCCTGGCCTCCCGCGAGCAGATTGCGGCCGTCGGGGGCGGTTGCTTCGAGGCAGGGGCGGTGGCGCTTGTGTGGGTGCTGGTGGCTGGAGGGGGCGGAGTCTCCTGAGGCGCGAGAGTGGAGGCGGCGGCGGTGGCTGTGAGTGAGCGGGCGTGAGGGTCGGTGCGACTGCGGCGGGGGCGGAGGCGAGGGCGAGGGTGGGGGTGGGGGCGGGCGAGCCGGGAGGATGGGGTGGGGGAGCCGGAGGCGTTGGGGGTGGGAGTAGAGGTAGGGCCACCTGCGCGGGGATAAGCCCCACATCGCGTCACGAGATCAGTCTCCGCTCCACCCCCTCGCCCGCTCCTCGCATGGAGCGAGGTCTCACTCGCACGTCTCCACGGCAACTTTCACACAACACAGCAATATCCATCAATTCCCAATTCCGCTTCAAACCAGGAATGAATCCCTAGGTTCAGTTCTAAATCGATCTCGGTTAGGTTTTCTTTTGATTTGTCACCCTTCCACTTTTGATTCAGCTAGTGTGCTATGTGACCGGAAGAGATGGCTCAGGGCATCAATTGAAGTCACTGCAGTCCCTCGGACCGGGAGGCCCTAGGTTCCAGTCTTGACGGTGGCAGGATTTTCGACACCAGCTAGATTGCATTCAGTCGCTGTCTGGAGGAGAATTCTAGCGGCCGGCAGCTCTGATCAGTAGTTTTCCGTGGTTTATCCGAGCAACACTAAGTGAATGCCGAAGCAGTACCCTAACAAACGGGCCAGGGATCGCGCGCGATCTTTCCTACGTCTTCCTTTTCCTATCCTCTCCCCGTACACACACACACACACACACACTAACATGCTGCTCTGCATTACCTCACATGCCGGGAGACCGGTCGGGAGCTTAGAGCGTGTCCTGGGTGGGGCAGTGCCCCGCTGGTGGGAGATACCTGGATCGGGAAAACCCCCCTTCCCTACGGTAGTTCGGGGCTGGATCTCGTCATACAGCGGGGGAAGACCATTGCCACCTCCCGAGCAAACACACACACACACACACACTACATTTACGGAACTAATGCCCATAGTAGTTGACGCGCCCAAAATCACTATCTATCAATCAATGTTCTAAGAAACATTGACGTTTTCATTTATGGTATTTCAAAAATCACTTTAGATAGATAGATACAGGTGAACAAATAACAATTTCCTTACATTTAATATACAAAAAAGTTAAAATTGGAATTTTCAAGTATTAAAGGGGAAAAAATACAATGTATAGGAAGAAATAATTTAATGGCGGAAAATTACCATGTACATATTTTGACGATCACGTTTCGTAGATATTTGAAACCCAGAAAAAATATTTCAAAACGCCTGACTGCTCTGACTCTGACGTCTTAGCTCGGTAACTCGTCTGTATGGTTTTTCCTGGAATAGGAATAATTTCTTCTAAATTGAAACAAAAAAATTGGCGTTTTTTTAACAATCCCCAATGTTGACAGACTTGAATGTGAGGCACGTGTGCCACCCTTAAGAGACCTCAATCTCCGAATCATTTAAGAAGGAAAGGGCAAGGAAAAAGAAGTGGAAGAGGAGAATTAAGGGAAAGAGGCAATAGCCAGGTGTGGAAAGGGTGCAGGAAAAGAAACAATTGGAAGAAGAGAGCAGTACAGGGGAAGAAGACGATCCGCAGGCAATGGAAGAAAAGGAGGAAGAACACAAGAACAGGACGAGGAGGAGAAAACGAGGGGGACACTGATTTGGAATAATAGAAGAAGAATGAACTGAGAAGAGGAAAGTATTGAGGGGAGGAAAATACTAAGAAAGAGATGGAAGATGAAAATGAGGAGAGGATTGATAAAGAGTTTTTCGTGTTTCCGAATTCAGCCTCTGCCTGGAGGACAGTTGTAGCGGTCGGTTGCTGTATTCGATTGTTTTCCGTGGTTTCTCAGGTCCACACCAGACCTATGCCACAGCAGTACTCTAACAAACGAGTCATGGACCGTGCGCAATCTTTCCTTCCTCTTCCTTTTTTATATCTACACCCCTTACTTACACGCATTTACTCTTAGATGGAGCACCGTAACACACATGCCGGGAGACTGGCCGGGGACTTAGAACTTGACCCGGCTGGGGCGGTGCGACGCTGGTGGGAGAAACCTGGTTGGGAAAAATCTCCGGAAGCCGACATAAGTCTGCGCCGGATCTCGCAATCCAGCGAGGGAAGATCACCGCCACCTCCTGCGATAATAAACATGCACAACACTCACGGGACTAATGACCATAGCAGTTCACGCACCCTGAATTACCAATCAAAGACACTGCACTAACAACATTTATTGCCCTGAACTATATTAACTCTATTTGAACAAACCGGTAGCTCAGTGCATCAACTGATGTCACTGCAGCGCCTCTGACCGGGAGGTCCTAGATTCGAGTCCTGACGGCGACAGGATTTTCGACACTAGCTTGTCAGCTAGGTCGAATTCAGTCGTTGTCTGGAGGAGAATTCTAGCGGCCGGCTGCACTGATCGGTAGTTTTCCGTGGTTTCTCCGATCAACACCAGGCGAATGCCGGAGCGGTACCCTACCAAACGGGCCACGGACCGCGCGCGATCTGTCCTTCCCATTCCTTGACCTATCCTCTCCTCTTACACACACACTTACACTAACATGCACTACACTATCACATATCCCGGGAGATCGGTCGGGAGCTTAGAGCTTGTCCCGGCTGGGGCGGTGCCCCGCTGGTGGGAGAGTCCTGGTTAGGGGGAAACCCCACTAGCCGACAGTAGGTCGGCGCCGGATCTCGCCATCCAGTGGGGAAATATCACCGCCATCTCTCGAGAAAACACATGCATTACATTTACGGGACCAATGACAAAAGCAGTTGACGCGCCCGGAAACACGAAAAAATCAATCAATCAATACATATTTGAACAAATATACAAAAATATTTAATTTGAATGTTATTCAGGAAATCCTGTTTTTAAATTATATCTGGAGTAGGTCTTGTATGTAGCAAAGTGGAATACAAAGCATGCAGCTGCCGAGGGGGCGGGGCAGGGGGCGGTGGCGCAAGGGGCGTCGCCCACGCGCTGGTGCGTCCGCCTGGCGCAACGCCTGGGGAGGTGGCGGCGGCCCCTGGGCCGTGCGCAGAGGTCAGCTGCAGCAGGAGCAACCTTAATTTTAGAAGTCCAGGAAGTGTTGATTGTACTATCTATCTCAAGCACAACATTGTTTGGCGAACTGTCATTTCAGTCGCCCACAAACTATGGACTGAAACATTTCGGAAATAGGAAACTGATTTTTATGCCCCGGAAAAGTCCCTGGAATAGGGTGTGAACAATATGCATTTTATGGTGGTATGTTTAAGCAAAAGTTGACCATCTATTGCGAGTCACATTAAAATACTATATTACAATTTCTTACGTTCTCTCTGTTGGCACGGCAACCCTGTCTAGGCTTCTGCACCTTTGTAGAACGCCATTCTTTCGAGATCTTGAGGAATACATCATTTGATCTTGGGGAATGGGCGCACAACAGGCAGGGACTTAGAAGAGTTGCTACGACTGGTGTATCACACTAGGAGCCCCGGAGTCAGGGTCCCCGAGAAGGATTCCCGCCCACATTCAATAAAGGAATAAAAGTAGGGTTCGTGCTCAAGGATATGTTAACGGTATTTCGAGGAAAAAATTCCGTAACAAATTATTAGCTACTAGAATCTTTAATTAAGGTTATTCCTTACCATTATTATGGCAAGTTAATGCTGGAAATTAATTTCAATAAATAACAGCAACAACAGTAACAAACAATACACTGAAGGGCCAGCGGTTGAGCTAGAGGGTATTAAGAGCGGATTCGTCGCTTTGTTTGCACACTCTGTTTGTACTTAGTAGGAGTTTAGCCAAAATGAATATTCTCCTGTTGTGATTCAAAGCTCTCCGATTTTGCAAAAATATTCTTTAAATTTTGAAGGTACTTTGCTTGTAGCACCGGAGACAGTTTCAAAATTTTCTCAAATACGACTCCAATTTTTTTCTTTAAATATCTTATAAGAATAGAGTAAAATACACTTATAAACATGGAATAATTTGATTTTTACTGTTAACTGTACATTTTAGAAAATTGCAAAAGTTTGAAATTTTTTCGGCGTCTTTCTTCAACAATTGTAATAAATTGTTTTCTTCACAATTAGTTCAATTAATGTAATGTACATTTTTTTTTAATATTGGTAGTTTTGTCGAAATTTAGGCAATACGTGAAAAAATATAAAAAAGTTCTAAAATACACTGTCTTCCTACAACTACACTATTTAACATCAGATTTTTTCTTGAATGAGGTCTGTTGTTCAAAGACAGATCGCGATCGAAGGTCATTTACAGTATTACGAATACGCCAGTAGTTTTCATGCAATTTTGCCCGAACTATCGGCAAGTTTTAAAAAAACGTAAAAAATTATTTTCTCAAAAACGGTCCATAATTTTACATAAAATTTGCATGATTTTTATGTGATGACTGTGATGTGTTAATATAAAATGAAATTGCGATATTCTAATTTTATGTAACCGTTACTGATCAGAGAAAGTAGCTGCTGTTATATCACCACTATTTCCATGTGTGTCCTCTTTCTAGAAGTTTAAGGTATTTTGCGATAGGAATATAGATTGCGATCATGTTTTGTGCTTCAAAATAAAGGCTTTGGATAGACTTTTTTTCAGGCAATGAATAGACTTTGTCATTAATTTTGACATGCCAGTATTTCTGCGATTTTTGAATTAATTGCTGGAGTTCTTCTACGAGACGAGATGCATCTACTAACTCTTCGTGGGGAGTTAAAATAGTCGTGCTGTCAACGCATTTTGAAATACTGCATATATATATTATAATGGTAGTAAATGAAGAGTATAATTACGATTCTCTTTCATAGTGATAAGTCCAGGAATTTCTCCACTGAATTTTATTTGAGAATAACTCTGAGGTTCAATTTTAATAAGATTTTAGAAAGATGTGGTAGGCTTTTCTTAACTGCATACAATATTACATACCACAAACAAGGAATAATAATGTACTACATTGCTGAAAACAAACTTCAGCCCGGTTTCTGAAACTGTTTAAATTTTTCCTGGATCTTGCCTTTTGATCTTCTGCAATATTTTGAAAACTGCACATGAATAAGGAATACTACTTAAAAAAGAAAGGAATTTTACTACACATTTATAAAATGCTTGAAAATACATTTATTTGCACGAAGAATGCTAAAAAATTGCGAAAAATTTTCGTGGCTTGATTTATGATACAAAAATTGATTTGAACAGATTTCAGGAATCACAACCATTATTATCGTGCTCGGATTCCTTGCGCGTAAGTCTTCAGTAGTCAGTGGGATGTGGAGAGCGGTTCGTTCTGGCTGCGAGAGAGTGATCTCATTTGAACCTTGACTTCTTGAACAGGTGCTTCAGATGGTCGTCTGCGGATAAGCTTGCGGGATGAGGGTATTATCAACTTATGCTGTGGGATGCCTGCAGCCAGTAGCTTAAATAATGCCATTTCGCGTTTCAGAGCTGAACCAGAACAGCGTGCCTGGTACTATACTGCAAACAGGAGGATGCCAAGTAGAAAGTTTTACCATTTATTCTGCTATATAATCATCTATGTAATTAAATTGAAAATTAACTATTGGAAACCCATCAAAAATTATACTACAGAAGAAAAAGTTTTGAAAATGCTAGAATTTTAATTATTTCATTGTCTTCCCACACCCATTGACCCAGCTATAAAAATATGTGATTCAACCTAAATAAAAATACTTCTGGTTTCCATATTTTTGTTTTAATTAAACAAAGCAGTAAATTCAGTGCATTGCAAGTCAGTGCATTTTTCTTGAAGCAATGCCTAAGAAGCATTATCTAAAAAATACACGCGGGGCAAATAAACAGGCAAGTGGATCACAGAACGTGTTTGTCCAGGCATATTGTTGGCAAAAATTCTGTATGAAGCTTTGCATGAGATCGCATATTTGGTTTTTAAAAATGTAGGAACCACATCGGGTATAAGATATCCATTTACGGTTGTAATGCGTATGTTTGCAGCCATGGCTTTGTGAACATTGTTATAATCTCATTCTGATACGTTTCCTGACGCTGTGACGAAATGTCTTCTTTCAGTAGATTGATTGCAACACAAAAAATCGAAGTAATGAATAAAAGACGGTCAAAAGCTTTCGAAAACCTAAATGCGAAGCAGAGTACGCTAGGCACGGGCAGACCGGGCAATCGCCCGGAGCCCCGCAAATCTATTATAGAGGCCCGATGGAATGACGGGAAAAAATAAAAAAACTTGAAGAAGAAGAAGGAAAGAAAAAGAGGAAATTAGAACTCGAAACACCGTTATGGTCATTTTATAAGTTGCGGTACAATAGTTTGATATTTCATAAAAATTTTAAATAATTTGTTACCTTCAGTAGTTAATTGTAGACATTACTTATAAGGCAGGACTCATTCCTAGATCGGTATGTTTCAGAAAATGAGAGTTACATTTATTATATGTATCTATGAAGTGGAAAAAATGTGTGTAATCAAATGATCATTAAAATAGGTTCTACTGAAATTCATATTTAACATTTCATGTATTTAACAAGTGATTTTTTTAAAACACTAAGTAAACACTACATTTTTTAACGTTTTAAGCTCTCCGTGGAAATTGTGTATTTGATCACTAACTACTTTTACTTAAAACTATTATTTAAAATATATTCCAAATTTTTCTATCTTAAACGGTGTAATTTTTGTTATTTCTTGAAATAAAATAACTAATATACAAATTGATACAACTTTCACATTTTTAGTTTTTTTATATTTAGGGGGGGCTACATTTCAGAATTTTCCCGAGTCTAAAATTGTCTAGCACTGGTACTGATGCAAAAAGTAAACCTTATTCTAGGAATCAAGTAGAAGTTTAATGAAGAAACCATTAATAACGAGGTGCTACAGAATGGCACAGACTTTCTCGTAGTAAAGTTTTCTATTTTCCTTGGTGTGGACTGGCTTTACAATCTTGCCCCATCTTATTGCCAGCTGCCATCTATCGCCGACCAAATATTTTTTTTAAAAATTTATCAACTTTTCGCTTTCCTAATAGGACCGAAATATTACTTTAAGAATATTAAAGAAGAGTAAAACCTCATCCTAAATGGCCTTTTCATTTAAAAAAATTGGAGTACTTTTTTCGAAAATGGTGGTTAACCGTTACTGTAAATGCGATATTTGAAGCTCTTTTCACAGGAATCTATTACGTTTACAAAAAACTTCATTTGAGGCACTTCCACTGACAAATGTACTAATGTATACAAATTACTGGAAATATGCATATAAAAGGCGTGAGAGTTATTTAAAAAAATCACATTTGTGTAATTTTTGGAAAAAACAAAAGAACACACCAAAATGAACTTAGGTCATATTAAAGAGTGCAATTAGCAATATCCGTTGGAAAAGTTTGAAGAAAAAATTTAAAGCCGTTTTTAAGAAAATTTCGTGTGAGCTTTTCTGAAAATGCGGAATTTTCAGCTCATTTTCATAAAAAACTGTTGAGTTTTCGAAAAGTATTATATGATATTTTTTAAAGCATATGTACTCATAAATACAATAATGAGAACTAATTGCCGGTAATGTAAATATAAAGGACGTGAGAGACGACTCAAAAAAATTACATTTTGGTAAATTTTGAAACAAGAGAATAGAGTAATATGGCGTTTATGTCCTCTTATATAGTGCATTTAGCCCTATCCCTACCAAAAGTTTAAAGACATTTGTAGCCTATTTTTAGAAAATTTTGTTTTCGCTATTTTTTAAAATTGCTAATATTCCATGCAATATTGCGCGAAAACTACTAAAACTTTCAAAGAAATGTTCATGACCTTAATGAAAGAACTAAATATGGAGAACAAGAATGGACTTACTTTACTTGAAGGAAATGTCTAAATCTTCAATTTTGTAGTTGAAGGAAGACACAAAAAAATTCAAACTTTTGCACTTCTTGGAAAATTTAGAGTTAACCGTGTAAATGGGACCTACGAATAGGCCACCTTTATAAGTGTATTTTGCTTAATTCTTACTAGAAATTTAAAGGGGAAGAAGATAATGTTGTTAATGATCTTATGTTCAATATATGTATGTACAGTTGTTTCGTAGTTTCATTACTTCGTGAGTGTATATTTGTAGCTTCTGGATCTTAGCTTTTTTCATTGGTTTTAATTGTAAAGATGTTTTTAATTTTAATAGGACAAGGTTATGATCAGTTGATTACTTCCAGTATCAGCAACAGTGAGACTCCTTATGTCCAATGTGACGGGTTATTTTTCGATTAGTCATATAATTAATCATTTAAAACAACTAACGAAATGAAAATGAGTGGAAAGCTCAAACATTTTCCACGGCAAAACCCTCAGTGTTTTAAAAGGAAAGATTTTTTGCAATTTTCTAAAAGTGAGAGGTTTGAATGGAAATCGGAACTTTACCATATCTATAAATCCACTTTCTTTTAAACGAGTAAAAAGTCAAGAAAAAATTTCAGCCATTTTCCATAATAAAATAAAATAAAATATAAAATATAATATAAAATAAAAAAATAAAATATAAAATAATAAAATAAAACAAAAATAAGTCATAGGGGCTTGAAGCAAAGTACTGCCAAAATTAAAATATCTTAATAATTTCAACAGTAGATCTTCTGAAGTATTTATCAAGTTTACGCTAAAATCATCTAATCTGGCAGAGTTGTGTTGTCTCATCCGTCCATTTCTCCATCCAGATATACAGCTTTTAGGTTACAAATGGCGTGCATCTCCTCTTTACTTCATCAATCTCAACCGTGTGTGGAACAGCACAATAAATCTTCACATGTGTGATGAGTTACAACTCCAAAGAATCTTAAACACAAATTTTACGACGGAAAATTCGAGACCAATCGTTGAGGTGAGGAACAACAGTAAATAACATCAAAACACCAAAACTCCAAAACATGTGTTTTGGAACCCTTGTCATGGTAATATATACCACATGATTTATTTTATTTATTTATTTATTTATTTTATTTTACGTCAAAAAACAGTTCAAACTGCGTATGACGTGCTATGGGGGAAAATGAATTGTGTGCACATTTTCAAAATTCTGTGATCCCTACACTAAGTCATATACTACTTAAATTTAAAAAAAATAAATCTTCACGACAGATTTATTAAACACTGAAATTGGTTACCATTTGATCATGTATTTGCAGAAAGATAGCGAATTTCGGAATACATTGAGTAAAACTTAGTGGTAAAAGACTCACAAACCCTCTAGTGTAGACACCGTGACACCGTGATAGCGGTGATCTTTCTTTTACTTGAAACCTTCTGCGGTAGGCTTCGAGTCTCAACGGCGGCAGGATTTCCAACGCTAGCTAGACTGGTGGGTCGAATTTATCCGCCGTCTAGAGGATAATTATTGCGGCCGGCTGCCCTGATCGGTAGTTTCTCGTGATCTCTCCCATCAATACCAGGCAAATGCCAAAGCAGTGCCCGAATAAATGGGTCACGGACCGCGCGCGATCCTTCCTTCCTCTTCCTTTTTCTATTTCACCCGTTACTCACACACATTCTTTCACGCACTATACTACTACATATTTCGGGAGACCAGTCGGGATTATATAGCTTGTCCCGGCTGGAACGGTGCTCGCTGGTGGGAGTAACCTGAATGCGGGAAACCATGCAAGGAGACCTAGGTCGTCATGGGATCTCGCCATCCATTGGGTCCAAAACCCTTGTCTTTGAAAGGGAGGGCAGAGACCTTTTTGCGAGAGGCGTTAAGTTGCCCTGTGCGAGGCGATCACGCTCTAAACTCGTCCGTGCGTAGGAGCACGTGATGAGGTTAATGTTCTATCGAGAAAGCAGATCGGGAGGGGGGCTGCGACATCTTACCTGATAAGCGCAACGACGGCCGTAAAGTGCATGGTTTTTCATCGGAAGGTGGCATTGATCTTCAAATGCAGGATGATGAGATCCGGCGCCGGCCTACCTTGGATTAGGGGGGTTTCTCCAACGAGGTATCACCCACCATTGGGGCACCGCCGTAGCCGGGGCAAGCTCTAAGCCCTCGACCGATCTCCCGGAATATGTGGTAGTGTAGTGCATGTTATAATGAGTGTGTAAGGGGTTGTATAGCTAGGGTTGTATAGGACAAGGAAGAGGAAGGAAAGATCGCGCGCGGTCCGTGACCCATTTGTTAGGGTTCTGCTCCGGCACTCGCCTGGTATTGGAGAAGGACCGATCAGAGCAACTGGCCGCTATCCTGCCACCGTTGGGTCTCGAACCTAGGACCTCCCGGTCAGAGGCACTACAGTGACATCAGTTGATGTATTGAGCCCTCTCCCGGTAATTCTGCAGTTGAGTTTCCATTTGATGTAGTCAAGTGTGTACGAGTATGTCATGGTTAAAGAGCAAAATAAGACTGACGTTAGGGGTACAGGGATAAATCACACATAAACAGCCGCATACCAATATGGGGGATGGTGAACGATAGATCTCAGCGGAAAACACATGTACAGTGCGAAATATAACAAAATGAGAATACTATCTCCCTGCAGTAGTGAGAACGAAGGAAACAAATTCTTGAATGTAGAGAAGCAAGGAAGAAGATAAAGGCTTCGTAGTTAACCTTGTTCTTTGTTTCCCGAAGTACCATACGGTGGAATTACGAGTTCTCTGACTTCAATGCAAAGCAATGCAATGCAAAGCAATGCAATGCAATGCAATGCAATGCAATGCAGTGTTGGTTGTGTAAAACGCAAAATTTACAACGCATTTTACGAAAAAAACGACTTTACTTCACTCGCATTACTCGAGTATTAACTACCTAAGTATTTTTATTTAATTAAATTCCCACATTTACTATCAATAATTTTTTAGGCTCACATCGAAAGTTGGTTTTACACAATTACATTCCACATACTTATTCCGAAAATAATACAAACTTAAATAGCTAAATTAATCACTTAAGTATAGCAGCATTACGCGTGTAAACGTTTGAATCACCGACGTCTACACAGCTATTCGTATGTGTTTCGTTCCTCCGTATGCTTCAGCTGTTTGGCAGAAATATCACCTCCAGCGTCGCACAGTAGAGTGTTGGCGGCGCGGCGCACGCGTCTGCGCTATCAGTGTTTTGGTGCGGCCGCGATAACCGCCCCGGCCCGGCGCAATCGCCCGCTGCAGTGGCAAGGCCACGGTCAGAGCCCCGCCCCGCTAGCAGCAGCCTTCCCAAAGGTCGCGCGCTCTTTTTACCTCCTCGTATACATACGTATATACGGAGTAATATACGTCTATAAGTTAACTCAGAAGTTTGGATGATTGCTAAAGTTTGATTTTTTTCGGCGTCTTCCTTTTTTTCACCTAGGGCTTTTATCCAGCCGACAGCCGGTTGCCCTTTACGTCCCGAAGGGACGCATATTCGACCATACACTAGACAAACACTTGCGGGCTCCTCTGATCTGGGGTCAGCAGAACGCGAGGCCCTCCGCGACAACACACACACAAAGTCAAGGGACAAACAGCCATGCCCAAGGCGGGACTCGAACACGCGACCCTTCGGACCGAAGCGCTGAGTCGGTACTCGCTCTTAGCCACCTCGGCCATCCAGGTCAGCTTCGGCGTCTTCCTGCAACTATAAAATTGAAGACAGAGATCTTCCCTTCATATGAAATTTGTTGCCCATAAATGGTACTTTCATTGAGGACATAAAGATTTTTTTGAAAATTTAAGTAGTTTTCGTGGAATAGTGCGTGCAAAATTTGCAATTTTAAAAAATTAGAAAAATATGATTTTCTCAAAAACGGTATCAAAGTTTTTCTTTAAATTTTTGGTTGGGGTAGTGCCAAATGTACCCTATACGATTACAAACTCCATTTCGCTCTATTCTTTTTTTCTTCAAAAATTATATAAATATAATTTATTGACTTGTCTCTCACGTCAGTAATATTTGCATTAGAGGCAAGTTCTTCATATTATTATGTTCATGAGTACATATACTTTCAATATATGTCACATAAGGTTTCTCGAAAACTCAAGTTATGTTAGAATGAGCTCAAAATTCCGAATTTTCAGAAACACTCTTATGCTATTTTCTCAAAAATGGCTCCAAAGTTTATCTTCAATCTTTCCCAATGAACAGTGCTAACTGTACTGTTTAATAAGACGTAAAGTTCATTTTGGTGTATTATTTTATTTTTTTAAAATTGACCACATGAAATTTTTTTACACATCTCTCACGCCGTTTTTATGCACATTTCCATCAATTTTTTGATGTGTTTCCATCAATTTTTGTCATTTTGTAAGTGCATATATAGATACATATTATTCCAAATAAATCTCAGCCTTGATAATAAAACAAAGTAAATTTATAAGATTTTCTATTGCTGTTTGACACAAATGAAATTTCACTGAAAATGGTTATGTATATGTGCCATCATTTATTATTTTTATTATAAATAAATGTATTTTGTGAATTTTGGTAATTATTATTACCTGTGAGTATTGCTAAATGAATGTTGATGTAAAGTAGGTATAGTATAATTGATATTGAAGTCTGATTGGTTTTCTCGTGCTTTTATTGTACTTGTATACCACAGAGAAAATTTTGTGCTTTGTGCTATGTTTTACTCCAAAAAATTTTCAAGTGTTTTTCACTCCTATTATACAAAAATTTGAAGGTGGTTTTTAAGGTTTTTGAAGATGGAGGTGAGAGGAATTTGAAGATGTGTGAAGAAAAATTTGAACTGATGATTTCTTATGCTGTATTCTCGTACCTTTGACAGGTTTTGAATGCAGTTTATTGTAAATGTTTTTTTATTAAACAGAGGATACCAAATAATGATTATCTTGTAATTTAATATTTTTATACAGTGGTATCTTCATGTTAACGACAATTAAAACAATTATTTTTTAGGTTACATTGTTTATTTTTATTTTCCCTATTAAAAAATTCACCGCATCTTCAGGCGCACTGTAATACAGAATTTTGATAATTACACATGTTTCTTTCCTCAAATATAAAATTTAGTTTACATTATAAAATTACAAAAAATTAAATAGAATTAATCAAGGGCAAAAATAAGGAGTATGATGAAACGAAAAATCTAATGGTATGAAATATCTTGAATGAGTGCGAATAAGTACAAACCACAAGTCTTACCTGAGACAAATAAAAGAGACATTAAAAATACTTACCATTAAGGAGTACTATGCACATTCAACCTTCCCCCGTGTTGAGCGAAGCACGCCCAACCTATACGTCGGCCATGTTTGTTTTACATGAAGGTCTGAGAATTGAAGATGGCCTTGGCAGAGCTCGACGGAACTGACCGCGCATCTGTGTCTCTCCATCGTCCAGTCGCCTCTGCGCCTGACTATTACGACTCTACGACGGACTGGTGGTACGGGCTTCCCAGCTAATAATGACTCGCACCTCTGAGGCGAGGGTTTGATGCCGGTTTGTTTCATTCATTGATTGTTATTGATTCTGGGCGCGTCAACTACTAGGGTCATTAGTCCCGTAAGTGTAGTACATGTTTTTCTCTCATGAGGTGGCTGTGTTCTTTCCCCGCTGGATGGCGAGATCCGGCGCCGACCTACCATTGACTACCGGGGTTTTCCCCAACTAGGTATGTCCCACCAGCAGGCCACCGCCCCAGCGGGTGCTTCCGACCGGGATCCCGGCATGTGTGGTAGTGTAGTGCTTGTTAGTGTAAGTGCGTGTATGAGGAGAGCATAGGAAAAGGAAGAGGAAGGAAAGATCGTGCGCGGTCCGTGGCCCCTTTTGTTAGGGTACTGCTCCGGCATTCGCCTGGTATTGATCGGAGAAACCACGGAAAACTACCGATCAGAGCAGTCGGCCGCTAGAATTCTCCTCCAGACAGCGACTGAATTCGACCTAACTGACAAGCTAGTGTCGAAAATCCTGCTGCCGTCGGGACAAGAACCCAGGTCTTCCCGGTCAGAGGCACTGCAGTGACAGTTGATGTCCTGCGCCACCTCTCCCGACCCCTGCTCGTCAGCTGCTGCTCTCCACGCAGGGGAAAAGGGGGCGAAGTCCTTCCCCCAGGTGGGTTCCCCGCCCCCGGACAGTGGATTCATTGTGTTTGTGGGCTAATTAGGATACACAAAAAGACAGTTATTTGTTCTTTCATGAGCATTTTTATTACTCTATCATACAGCTTTCGTTGAATTGAAAGAGATCAGAGCACTATTATCTAATGCTTACAACAAGTTCTTCTAATAAAACATGACAAATTATCAGTAAAATGAAAATCATATTTTCATATTCGTACAACACCTAGTGGAAATGAGTAAAATACTCATTTTATATATAAATTTGACAAATTCTTTTTCAAATACAACTCGTGGACCTGGCTGTACAATATTAATAGGAACAAGGAAGGGGAAGAAGGATCGCGCGCGGTCCGTGGCCCGTTTGTTAAGGTACTGCTCCGGCATTCGCCTGGTGTTGATCGGAGAAACCACGGAAAACTACCGATCAGAGCAGCCGGCCGCTAGAATTCTCCTCCAGACAGCGACTGAATTCGACCTATTCGTCAGAGTCGAAAATCCTACCACCGTCGGGACTCGAACCTAGGACCTCCGGGTCAGAGGCACAGCATTGACATCAGTTGATGCCTTGAACCACCACTACCGGTATCAAAGGTATCATCTTGGTATCAAAGGTATCACCACTACCGGTATCATCTTGGTAAGGCACGCAAGTTATCTACATCCTTTATGCCGATTGTATCGCATATACGAATACTGGCCGCTATAATATCGTTACCTCATAAAAATGCCATTCTCCATATCTCAGTCACTTAGAGTATCCGTCAGGAAATCAGAAGTTTCTGGACTCAGATTTCGATGAGAAATGTTTTACTTTCAAAGTGCATTTTCAAATTATTAATCCTACTTAAAAATAGGACCACAATCTATTTTGATGTAGAGAATTTGTTTCTGGGTCTCAATACACCCAGGATTTCCTGCCATATTCACTCTCTTCAGGCGAGGCAGATACTTAAAGACAACCGGAAGCAAGGGACCCAAGCTACAATCAGAAATATCCAAGTCCCTTAGTGCTGGATGACGAATCCAGGGCTGATCACGCTTAATTTTCAATGGGTTGCCTCGCATATCCAGTACATGAAGATCCTCTAGATCCTTAAACGTGTCAACTGGAACGCACGAAATATTTTTATCATGGAGGTTAATTTCCTCAATATTACGTTTCAATTTCTTGACCGCCAGTAATGCTTCAGAGAAATCCGCAGGAGAAATTGCCCCGCAGGACTCTTCCAGAGTCTGAAACATAAATAGTAATTTAGTTGTACCATTGCTCCCCCTTCTTTATTAATTTATCGAAATTCCTTGCTGTTTGCTAGGCCTGTCACTTTGATACTCAAATTTCCTAAATAACTGTTTACAATATTTTTTCCAATGAACATCATTCTCTAGGTACGCTTATGATCACTTATATTACTAGGATAAATATTGGGAAAATAAAAACTGGAGAATTTATTGACAAAATCTTGTTCATTTATCTTTTAAAAATATTCTCTATTTTACCCAAATTTAAGTGAAAATACTCATATCATGTAAACCAGTCATCCATTCTTCAATAACTTAAATACATAAATCTCAAAGAAAAAAATTATTGAGAAAATTGAAGACAGAGAGACAGACAGATGAAAACACAGACGGACAGACAGACGGACAGAGGGAGGGACAGAGGGAGGGACAAACGGAGGGACAAACGGACGGAGGGACGGACGGGCGGAGGGACGGACGGGTGGAGGGACGGACGGGTGGAGGGACGGACGGGTGGAGGGACGGACAGGTGGAGGGACGGACGGGTGGAGGGGATCGGACGGGTGAAGGGACGGACGGACGGGAGGGACGGACGGACGGAGGGACGGACGGACGGAGGGGGACGGACGACGGAGGGACGGACGGACGGAGTGACTGACGGACGGAGGACGGACGGACGGAGGGACGGACGGATCTGAGGGATTCACGGACGGAGGGACGGACGGATGGATTGACGGACGGAGGGATTTGAGGACGGACGGAGGGACGGACGGACGGATCTGGATGACGGAGGACGGACGGTTTTGAGGACGGACGGACGGAGGGAGGACGGAGGGACGGACGGACGGAGGACGGACGGATCGACGGAGGGAGCTGACGGACGGACGGACGGACGGACGGACGGACGGACGGACGGACGGACGGACGGACGGACGGACGGATTCGGACGGACGGACGGAGGGACGGACGGACGGAGGGACGGACGGACGGACGGACGGACGGACGGACGGACGGAGGGACGGAGGGACGGACGGACGGAGGGACGGACGGACGGAGGGACGGACGGACGGAGGGACGGACGGACGGAGGGACCGACGGACGGAGGGACGGAGACTACGCCTTTTGTAAGTTAAACTTTTAGATTGAAAGGTTTCGTGACAGTTGACATGCAGGATTCAGTCATGGCCACCTAGCAGACAGCTCGCTAACCCTACCCTCGCCCGCTGCCGCAGGTGGCTGTGGATACCAGTCTGCTTGCGAGGAGGTGCTGTGCTACTCAAATAGGAAGGATCAAAGTGAAATTACCATCCAATATATTTAAATAATATTCCACGAAAATAATTACTAATAATAAAAGAAATTAAAACTAACACACATAGTAAGTAATATTAAATGCAATGTTAATGTACACAATGGAACGAAACATTGACTGGAACGATTCTTATTGTCAATACTTGGTTTGTGAACTTCTCTGTGATTGGTATAGAACCTGAATCATAATGAAATCCGCATCGTAATTAGTATAATTTTCCAATCGGTTGCAGCCATCAAATGACAGTTTTATACAATGGGAGTAGAAAGAGTACAATTGTGTATTTTTGAAAAATTAAAGGAATGGAGCTTAATCACACGTATGGCATCTTTACAGTACATTTAACTAAGAAAAGTTTAAGAAACATTTTTCGGACGCTAAGGAGAATTTATTTTGCTATTTTAAAATATTTTCCAAATTTCTCTAGATATTCCGCGAAAACTAATAGTTTTGAAATAAATGTACATGAATTTAATAAAAGAACTAATTATGGAGAACAAATTTTGTTTCAAGGAAAAATATCTAACTTCAATTTTGTAGTTGGAAGCCGCAGAAAAATTCAAATATAAAAAAAATTCCTGGTTGAAAGCACTTCTGCAGGTTCACTTAATATAGCGGATCTGTTAGAATAATGTGATGAAGTATATGCTGTTGTAGCACCAATTCTTTCAATCCTCCGGGAAGCAACATTTCAGTACAACTTTTATGACCTTATTGTTATAATGGCAAATTATACACTATTAGAGCGCACAAAAGCGCCAACCGCTGATTAAATGAGGATCTATCTGATATAATTAATTTGTCTTACCGTGTTTACGTTGGTTTCAGGGGCAATCGTCGTATTTGAGTATCCAGAATCCTAGAACAATTTAAAAAATAAATTAATAAATTGATTTATTGCAATTCTTAATGTCGGTAGTATTTTCAGCGAGTAATAAATCGAATAAAATATGTATCATAATCAAATCTGCATCGTAATGAGAATAATTATGCAATCGGTTGCAGCCATCAAATGACAGCATTATAGAACGGGAGTAGAAAAAATACAATTGTATATTTTTTGAAAAATTAAAAGAATGGAGCACAATCACACGTATGACATCTTATACAGTACATTTAGCACTACCGCTACGAAAAGTATAAGAAATATTTTTCAGACGCTTTGGAGAAATTTTTGTTTTTGCCATTTTAAGATATTTCCCAAATTTCACTGAATATTACGCGAAAACTATTAGAGTTTGGAAAAAATTGTACATGAATTTAATAAAATAATTAATTATGGAGAAAAAATGTTGTTTGAGGGAAAAATATATGACTTCAATTTTGTAGTTTGAAGCCCCTGAAAAATTCAAATATTGCAATTCTCGAAAATTCCATGTTGACAGTGAAAATCACACATTATTAATGTGTTTCACTCTATTCTTACAAGAAATTCAAAAAAAGTTGGAGCATTTTTTTAGAAAAGTTTTAAAATGTTTCCTTGTAAAGTAAAAATTTATGTAACGTAACCCTAAAATTTCAAGTATGTTTTTGAATTTCGCAGAGCTTGGGGTCGAACCAAATGGATTGGATATATTCAATTTGCAAACAAATTCTATGAATATTTTAGAGTGTTAGTGTTATTGAAAGAGGGATAGGTAGAGATACAGTCCCACGGAAGTTAAAAAAGTCGGTGTCTGGGGACCTCAAAATGTGGATTTTCGTTGAAATCTGAAAACGATTTTCTGCAACATTACGTAACGTCCTCTATACTACGTATAATTCTCTATACTGTACGTATTACGTACATATACGAGAAACGAAAAGAACATTCTCAAAAGCATGCTCCAATTCTTTTTTTTTTTACGTTTTTGCATGTATATAAAAATAGACACGTAAAATAAACAAGTAGGTCTCATTTTTGTTGATAACATTTAATTTTCGAAAATTGCATTTGGAAATATCGGATTGATAAATTAGATATTTAAGTGTCGGCCCTAGTTGGTTCGTTTCCATGATATAAATGTTTGACGTTGACGTCCATGACGTAAATGGCGAATTTACTCGGGGGACCTGAGTTCGAAACTCGGTACGGAAAAAAAATTCCTGGTTGAAGACACTTCTGCAGGTTCGCTTAGAATGATATAGCGGATCTGTTAGAATAATGTGATGAAGTATATGCTGTTGTAGCACCACTTCTTTCCATCATCCGGGGAGACGCATTTGAGTACAACTTTTATGACCTTATTGTTATAATGGCAAATTATACTATTAGAGCGCACAAAAGCGCCAACCGCTGATTAAATAAGGATCTATCTGATATAATTAATTTGTCTTACCGTGTTTACGTTGGTTTCAGGGGCAATCGTCGTATTTGAGTATCCAGAATCCTAGAACAATTTAAAAAATAAATTAATAAATTGATTTATTGCAATTCTTAATGTCGGTAGTATTTTTGGCGAGTAATAAATCGAATAAAATATTATCCCCCTTAAGATATTTAATTAATCGTTATTATATAATTATTATATAAGAATTTTCAAGGTTTTTGATCATGGTTAGTATATTAATAAATAGACTTTTAATATGATAGTAAGCGAGGATCTTTATTAAGTGTGATGAAATGTAAAATTGAGTTTTTTTCAATCATCATGGAAGTAGCTTCTGAGTGCAACGTTCATCGCCATGTTGTTATAATCCTAATGTATACTGCTACAGCGCATCAAAGTGCCTCTGGTTATATGGGTATATATTTCATAGAATAAATTTTTGATTAGTTCCTGAGGCAATCGTTGCATTTGAGAAACCCAAATACTAAAATGAATTTAAAAAGTAAATTAATGAATTTATCAATTGTAATTCAATCGCTGTCATGTGGTAGTGCTTTGCACTTTTTCATCCTGCGTAAGTCAATTTCTACATTCTTGGACAATATGAAGCCGGTGTGGTAAAAATCAATTACTGATTTTTACCACACCGCACAGAAATTACTGCGAACTACCTAACAACAGAGAACTAAGAAGCACCCAGCCTTTTGAGAGCAATTTATCATCGTCAGATACCCAGAAACTCTGGTAGAATTCTTACAAAAACCAATGAAACGGTTTCGATTTTGACTGAGAAATGCAAATGTTTATTGTATGATTACCCATACTCTCACTCTGACCGACTGACATCTCATTCTGTTTGTCATTTCTTATGACACATGTGTCGTTATACGACAGCAAGACTCCAAGGAAGAGGCTGCCCGTCGTTATATACTTTACTATCTATATTTTTCGCTCTTGAGGAATCGGCATGCTCCTTTTGCAAAACCATTTTGTTTTTGTTTTTTAAGCAGTATTTTTACTGTTCAGGCAAGTAATACATGATGTGCGTGTTCTTGGGTGATACATCTTGTCCGTTTAAGTTAAGTCCGTTTAAGTAAATAAATCCAAGTAAAGACACGTATCAAGGAGCATTTAGCATGTTTGTGGTTATTTGCCTTCATTTTCTTAGAGATAAATAAACGCAATAAAAATACAGTAGTGGAGCCATGCAATTTATCAATAGTTTATCATCGACCCTTTGAATGCTAAGGTTCCAATGAAAAAAAAAACGAAGAAAAAGTTGTTACTATGACCGTGTTCTATCTGACGTCGGCTGCAAGTAGAACTTTGTCGTGTTGAATTCTGTGAACAAATTACTACTGTAAAAAACACTATTGGAGATGGAAAGATGTATGAATACTGAGTTACATGTTTGTTGAAATCTTGTCATTTCAAAGGGATGTTATGGACCTCAAACGTGGTTATCAATGTAAACACAAATTACCAAACTCAAAAGAAGTCAAAGAAGAAAATGGTGAAAAAGCTTTCAAATCAGTGTTCAAAAGAAAATTAGAAATTCATACCATAGAAATACTCAAAGAACAAGTATAGCGGTGTAGCGCTTAAGCATGGTGATTCAAATGGAAACGATGCAGATAAATCATAAGAATGGATTTATAGCTATGAACGTACAGCGCAACTGAATGGGATTCCAAGGTACGTTGGCACAGACACGATCCAGGAAGGCGCGATAGAATGCTAAGATAAGGTGATACCATGAAGAAATAATTTGAGGCACTTGAGGGATCGCCCTGTTAAGGTTCTGTAAAAATGTCTGTAGAGGCAAAAGCACACAAGTGTGAAAAGCACACACACACACAAATGTGAAGTGAATAAAATATTAACATTGGTGAGAGAGAAAATTCAGACAGATATGTGTGTATATATATATATATATATATATATATATATATATATATATATATATATATATATATATATATGAGTACAACTAAAAGGTAATGCAGTGTCAATTATAAAATCGTAAGTCATCTCTATACCCTACTTGAAGGCCTTTGCCGTTGCTGCTTTCATCCCCTGTGAAGTACGTTGTATCTCGTTTTGTTTCAATAAAATCGAAACCTTTTCAAATGAGTCATTACAAAACATAAGTATAATTAAACATTGTTATTTAGATTTCTTTATTGAATTTTTAATAAGTTATGCACTGTTTAAGAAAATCTCGTTTTCATATATTATTTGAAATTGTACTCGTAGATGTAATTTTCATTGCTCTTTACATTCTAATTGTTTATCTCATGAAGATTATGGAATAGTACTAACAATCTCAATAAAGGCAACGCCTCGCAAAGCAGAGGTATGTACTACCAAAAGAGAAGAGAGACTTTCAGCAATGAGGAATGCTTATTCATTTAATTTGGATTTTGATGACACCAACGTCAAGATTTCCTCCAGTGAATACCAAATGATTTACTTCAACACTTACAATAGACAGGAACTATAGAGGGAGCTTTGTATACTGGTCATGAAAATGTATTATTCCAAAATCCTTTCATTGAAGCTGTGAATGCAATTCTTTGAATTACGTGCGGATAATGAGAATGTCAGCCTACTTGTTGAAACATCTAACAGAAACGCAATAAGACAGAACTATCACAACTTGACGTGGCTATTTTTTCACAAATATATTTTTCACGTGGCTCTTGGATGTACCAAACATTCTCAATACCCGACAACTTTACCCAACACAACATAAATCAGTCACATGAATTTTCGTAGTAATACGTTACTGTGCAGGTGTATCTGAAAAAATATTTTGTGTTACCAAAAGGATAAATCCCAACACATTTACTAATGAACAGAGATGACTTACATTTATCGGCTTACCGATTTAATTAAAAAGAATCTGGACGAGAAGAGATGTACAGGTTCCATTTGTAGCGCCAAAGCTTGGACATAATTTGGAACATGTGTTGTGCGGTAAGTAACAAAAATATGTTCTAAAATATCACATATGTTAATGTAATTTACTATTTCTTAACCACGTCAACACGTTTACTTTTTTGAACTACAAATAAGTATAATGTGTATTTTTTATGAATAAATAATATAATTATTGACATTACCAAAATACCATTGTTTCGCTAAGTTTCAAGCAAATTATTTAGGTCACAATTCATATCTATGGACTGACATAGAATCCAATTTTTTTCTGCCATGTTAAAACATTATACATTAAGCATATGTAATCAAGCTCAATTTTGAAACAATGATAATCAAGAAAAAATTCAGGACACTAACGAGCAATATTTATTGTGCCTAGAGTTTACATTTCAGAATTGATCTCCCTATCTGGGTTGATAATTGTTAGGATGATCGCACATAACAGAAAATCATTTGATTGACTTACCGTGTTTGCCGGTGTACAAGTCGCACTTTTTTCTTTCAGTAACTCGTCAAAAAACAGGATGCGTCTTATACAACAGATGGAAATTTTTGTAACTGTTTGAATGTTTTGTATATATAATTACAAAAGTCAAATTTTTGTACACTGAAAAACTGTAATTTGTATTTCTACAAAATTGATTATTACAGAAGCTGAAAGTGCAAGAAGAAATAATACTGAAAATTTCATTGGGTCAATGTCGTGGTGTAGAAGTTTTGTGAAAAGGCACGGTCGTTCTGTGTATACTGGAAAAATATAAAAGACTCCCGGCGGAATATGAAGAAAGGATCAATACTGTTTGCTGGTTACAATTCCCATTCCTTTCATAAAAATAAAAATCAAGTTTAAAATTTAACATTAAAGAATGAAATTCTTGAAAATAAGGGTGCGTCTTATACACCAGTGCGTCTTATACATCGGCAAATACGGTAATAGGACAATTCCACTCGTGAAATTATTACCAACAGCCATGAACATCTTGTATTATCTGATACATCTGGTATGCATCAATCAAGACTGTATCCCCCCAAAATTATCGCCTTTCCTTGACGTTTTTTTACCACCTTCTTCCTGCTATTCAATCTCAAGATGCGATGTCATAGGAAGCGTTGTTTTGTGCATTTGAAGTGAGAAAAAAATAATGTAATTAATATGTTATCAAAATTTTGGGAGGTAATTTCATTCGTGGAATAGTCTTATTAAATACCACTCGTAGTTTGGATATTCCAAATAAATTCCCTCGTCAATTTGTCCATATAATTGCAGTATTTAATGATAAAGTATTGGAAGAGAGACACCTGCAATTTTTCTTCACTAAAACGATTGTCATTGACTCATTAGGACATAGGAGGATATTAATTTATACTCAATTATGACTATTTAACAACTTATATTGTTGCAAAGTTAGAATATTGCATTAATTCGTATTACTGTTCCGGCAGCAAATGGAAAGATATTTTTATTGGGCAGATACGAATAATTTATATCTTGTTTTGTGAGACATTCACATTAATGTTGCACTTTATTGTTTCATGTAAATTTTTTACTGCTATTCAAATCATTACATACCTGGGAAGATTTCCGGTGTATTAAAACATAAACCATATAACTAGTAACACCAATTATTACTAGAAGAGAGCAACTCAGAAGGATCTGAAACACAAGAATAATATACATATGTTAAAAGTAATTATTATCTTAAACACTATCTTAAGTAAACTATCTTAAAACTTAATGTTAATATATTTTTTATACCTCAGTAAGTTACAGGTAGAAAACGGGCTTTACTTGAACAAAAATAGATAGTACATATATAATATATATTTATATTTTCTACAATACGAAGTAGGAAAACAGAAAATATGGAAAACCAATCATAGTGTTAAAAATTCTTCATATAAACATTTTCAAACCCGAAACTCACCTATCAGATCTTAAAATGGATTCGGAGCGGCTGAAATTAAGTAATACCCAAGTTATCCTATCTCCAATCTCCACTACACAATACGGGTTTTATTCAAAACTAGTTGATTAGCCGGCGTTGCCCGGGTATTTGTGTCTGACAATCATCTGTTAAATCGATGATTGTCGCCCTGTGCGCTTTATGCTTTTGCCCCGCACGACTTACCATGTTCATCCTGCTTAAAACTGCTCCGCCAGGCAGCCTATTCAGCTTGATCACTTCTTCCCGGTTATCACACTAGGCGATTCTCACCCGAACGCCCCATCCGGATGCCGTAGCCAACTTCCCCCGCCCCGCTCATCCGGCCCCTCCGTTTTATCTGCTCCTCCCGCCTCGACAGCCTTTCCGCCACGCCCGTTCTTTTCGCTCGGCCTGCTCGTTCGCGCCGCCTCCCCTTTCGGTTCTTCCGCGCCTCCCGCTCCGCTTTTCGCTCTTCTGCTTCGCCCGTTCCTTGCTGTCCTTCCGCCCCTCCCGGTTCACCCGCTCTGCCCGCTCCGTCCGGACTTTTCTTTCTTTCTTTCATTATTTCTTGTTCGGCCAGAAGGCCTTTCAAGAGCTTGAACACAAAGTTTATGAATATTCATATTAAGGTTCACACCATCACTATTTGCTAACTCATTTACTCCATTATTAATATTGGTAATCTAAGATAATTGTTTAATTTTTTTGATTTTAATAAAAAAATTCTGGATATCAATAATAACACTACTAATAATTAAAGTAAATGCAATTTATCTGTCTGAAAATCCGGAAATACAGAAAAAATTAGACAATTCGACTGCTTTTTTATTTCTGGGTTAATATTTCTTTCTGAATAAATGTATTCATTTCGTTGGTAAATGATAAACAATTCACACATTTTTTAGGTGTTTATATGTTTCTACAATGCAATTTTTTTGGCATATAATGTATTTTTTCACATCAACATTAGAGTGCTTATTGCGGCTTAAGCCATTCGGCATTCCAAGGAGTTTATTACACAAATATGCTTATAATTACCTTAAGAGCTTATTTTCGAAGTTTCGACGTTTCCTCACTGGACCCCACTCATACACACAAACGCATGCACACAAACACACATACACGCACACGCACGCGCACGAAAATACGAATAACGCAGGTATTCTAAATCTCTTTCACTCCATCTGCACATGGCCTGCCAAACACCAACGTGTGAGTGGTTGCCTATCAATAAGGGGCAATATTTTACGACACCCCCCCCCCCACCCCTACCCTTCCTCACGCGAAAATAACCTTCAGGTACCTTCACTGCATGGTAGCGGTATGCGAGATTTTGAATGAAAATGCAGTAGATATTGAAATGAAGGGATCAAAATATTACACAGCGTGGTGTGTTCTATTATATCATGGGAATCAGAAATATTAACCCAGTCACCAGGTGTTCGGACCAGAAAAAATTCCGGAAGTGTTTGTCTCACCGATTCTACGTTTTTTGGAGTTTTGAATTTACGTTTAAGGTTTTACACCCTGAGAAATGTCGACTTTTCCAAAAAATGGTACAAAACAAAAAACTTGAACTTCGTTCTCAACAATTCAGCATTTTATCAAAAGTCACTTACAAATGAAATTAAAGTAAACCAAATTCTCTTCAAAAGAATATTTTAATTTTTCAGTTTTAACAGTTCTTTTAGACGCTAGAGCGAGCTGAAAACGGCGTTTTTTTAGCCCTCTGGCTAAAACAGGAGAAAAACTCTCTCCCGACGTATTATATCAGGGCGGCAGGCGCCACATCGTACTTGAAACAATTATGATGAGTAAATTATTTGAATACATAAATGATTAACACTCCGTTACTCCGGCAATTGCAGCAACGCCTTTACTTGAGCGGGGTATTTGGGTACCCCAGTCTTATATAACCAAAATATGAAACAAACGAGCTAAAAAAGATGAGACAATACGTTATCTTCAATGCAATATATTAATATAATGTTTTTATAAACTATGTGTTCTGTCATGTGCAAGCGAATCCTTACCGTCGTATTATTCTGCAGTGATTCTCTATTTCGTCTTATCCTAAAACTTACTCTATGCAATATTTGTGAAATTATCCTTTATTTCAGATCTTATATTTTTGTTTTATACCGACAATTTCTCATCTAGTTTTTTGTTTATTTTATATCATAAATTGGCACACAATTTCCCGACATTTCTTGAAGTGGAAACATTACATTCGGATTCAGCACTTCAAAAAAGTGTTGATCCGGTAAGAAATAAACCTCTGAAAATGTTTTCCTGAATCAGCTTTTGTTGAGCTGCAGATTAATGAACTATATGGGGTTGGAAGGAAAGAATAATAATAGAGTATTCAAAAAAAGTTTTTAAAATAAAGGTTAGCTTTGAAATATTGTACATTAAGATATTCGGTTAAAGAAACGGAATAAAGATGAGAGCAAGAAACTGCAATTATTACTAGAAAGGATAGAAAGAGATGGGGAAAATGAAGTTACAAGGATTATGTGTGTATGCGAAGAATATTTATGACAAATAAAAGGGAAAGAATGTCAGGTTGGGAAAGAAAAGATGAGAATTTTACTTTTATTGCGGATTTTCTCTACAGAATTTGCAACAAAAAGAAGAGAAGGACAAGAGTTATAAGGAGTAATTGAGGAAGGAGAGAGAGACACACACAAGGGGAATCATTAACAAAGTGTGATAGATCTAATAAAAGTAATTTTAGAAGACGGAGGGAAATAATTAAGAATAATGAATAAATAGAATATGTATAATGTTCTGATAAGTAAATAGGCATTAAGATAAAGAAAGAAAGAAAAAGTAAAAAAATGTTAAATTATTGAAGACACTACGAGTGCATCTATATACTAGGAGTGCAATTATACCCCTTTATACACATGTTACATTCAATATTTTTCGTTTACATTTAGGAATAATTTAAATCTTGAGTGGATGGAGAGGATGGAAATAAATTTTCCGAAACGTCGGCAAACAACTAACTGGAAGTTCGTGTTTACTTATGACCAAGCCCCGTTAACCTGCCTTCCAATACTTCATCAATTGGTCGTTAAGAATTATTCATGTTTTATGAAAGGAAGTGGTAAATTTGAGGAATACGTACGTTCTTTTTTAGTGCTACACATACAGTGAATAAATAGTAGTGAATAATAATGTAAATTGCAGATAATACGGTAATGCAATTGCGATTGCGTTAATATTTTGTTGTTGTGAAACTATTGAGAAAAAACGAAGAAGATGCGAATGACTCATTGATATGTGGAGATAGTAATGTGAATAAAAGACATGGAAAGGTAAGGGTAAAAAAGGGCACTGGGAGGAAAAGAGAATTATGTATAAGACAGTTGTATGTAGGACAAAATTGTAGTTTAATTGGAATTGTTATGTAACAGTGAATTCAACTACCTTATGAAGGTTTCTAAAACGAGTTATATATTCTACCTTCGTACGTACGTAAAAATCCCTTTCGTTCGAGCTGCGTACATTCATTTTTTGTACGAATTCATAGTAACTTGCAACTATGTAGTTTAGGAGTCATTCTCTATATGTAAGGCAGCACCCATGTTAATTCATTTCGCGCCAGTGTTTTGTTTACTTGGCAGTGCGTTTACTTTTATAAGGCAATGACTCCTTTTCGGATGCTTACCGCAGTGTATCATTTTCTAATCGACAAAAAGTGAAGTAAGTAGTAGTTTCCATACACGAGTGCTGAAAATGTAAGTCATATCAAGCTTGTATTAATTTTAAAAGTTTTGACTGCGCAATGTCATATCTATTCGAGACGATCAAGTAAACATTTTGAATGGTGAAATGAAGTCCAAAAACAACTCTTGAACAGTACACCATGTAAATGTTTTGTAATGATAATAGCTGTGAGTAGCAAGGCAGCAGCATCAGTTTGTGGAAAACACCCTGTACGTACTAAAATCCACGTTCAAAACAAAAAGTAAAATAATTTAATAATTTTAATGTTTATGACTCTAACTATTGTGGGAAATATAGAGTAATGTGAGAAGACTGTAAAATGAATTTACAAAATCGAAGTCATTATAAGATACTGGAGAAATAAAGTTAGGAAAATGACTATGTGAAAGTGAAATTTGGATAATTAATAAAATGAAAAATATGGACACCAAGCAAGAATTTGATTTATTTTCGTCAAATATAATGGTAAGCGAACGTTTATTGGGCTTGAATTTGAATGAAATGATATTCACGAATATTATTTCTTGTTGTCTTTTGCATATACATTTAGATGTGTCTTGATATGATTTACATTATTATGACAAATATTAAATGGTAAGAAGCTTTTAAATCTGAGTAATTAAAATTAATCTACATGTGAGTTGCCTCTGTTTCACCAATTACTGGGACTTTAACAGGGCTGGAAATGTTTTATTAATATTATTACAAAGGTTTTAGCTTTCCCCCTCCAATTTTTTGTTAATAATTAAGTTCACTGGACGTAACACTCACACTATCACAATACATTATAGTAATTATCTATTCCTGGTTTCCGTTTTTGCTTCTATTATTCAACACCTTCTCCATACATTGTGGTGGTACACTTTAATAAATTTGTATATTCACAAAACATCACATAACAACATCATCATTGTTTTTCAAACTAACCAGAAATATAATTTTGAATACATTGAAACAATAAGCAGCTAATAATAATAATAATAATAATAATAATAATAATAATAATAATAATAATAATAATAATAATAATTATTATTATTATTATTATTATTATTATTATTATTATTATTATTATTATTATTATTATTATTTTGGGCAAGGAAAAAAGAAGGAAAGCATAATAGTCAGTTATGTTGAGTATCAAAAAGCATACGTCTCAGTTCCTCATGATTGATCCATTCAAAATCAATCAATCCATTCAAAAATTACTACTTAATATTCTAATGATCAACTCGGGTTGAAAACACACAATAAGATGTTGGTATCCATAGAAATACCTATTCGGCGTATTATTTTGCAAGGCGTCATATTAAGTCCACTTTGGTTTTGCTTAGAAATTAATCCTTTGTTACATATGCTAAATTATGTTGATGAATGTGACCTGGTGATCAAACGCCTCTATGGACAGAAAACTCTTCACAGTATCGACCACTTCTTCTATATGGACGACTTAAAATTATTTGCAGAAGACAGGAATGAGCTATATAGACTCATGGAAATTGCAACGCAGACACACTCATGAGTTTTGGAACAGAGTGAAGAGTTTTTGGAGCTACGCTGCCTGTTAAAGAAGAGAAAGTGAATCCTTACCTTCACGAAATTTAGCAGATTTTACCCCAATATAAAATTACAACCACATGACAGTTGCAAGTATTTAGGATTCAGCCAAAATATTATGATTAATCACAGAGCTAGCAAGGAGCAGTGAGAAAGTTTTAGGCTCTCCCTTCACAGAATTCTTGAGAGCTGATTTCCAAGAATAAAGTAAAAGCTATAAACTCCTAGAGCATCACTTTGCTGTCTTATTCCTTCGGAATTGTCAGGCGGTCAGAAACGGATCTTCATAACCTAAAAAGACTGGTACGAACTATGTTCACTAAATATAAAATGCGTCACACTAAATCAGCCATTGAACGCCTCTACATTCCCAGGAAAACAGGAGGTCGTGGTCTACTAGATCTGAAAGCATGATGCAACCGACAGGTAACAGATGTGAAAAAGTACTTCAGAATGCAATCTGAACAGCCGCCTCTACATACAGCAGTAGTATTGTGTAAAAAAGACTATACTCTCTCAAATCTTAGCAACAATGTGTACTACCCTGATATCACGTCAGTCAAGGAAAGATTATAGGTATGGAAGTCCAAACCTCTACATGGAAAATTTACCCATGCTCTTGAAAGTGTCGATGAGTGATATCATTATATTTTCCATAATATACAATATATATATATATATATATATATATATATATATATATATATATATATATATATATATATAGTGACGTCATGGGATTACACAACCCCATAACGCCACCATCAGCTACGAAAAGAAGCCCACGAACAGAGAGGAGTAGGGTACGCGGCGGAGTGATGGCTGGTAAACGCGCCATCTGCCCACAGCTTTTCGAACTATGACGCCCGAACTAGCGTCAGTCATAGTTTATTGTATTGTGTTGAAAGTAATTGCTTTCTGTGATATGTAAAGAGGTCAGATTTAAGTAACGTGTATGTTACGTTTTATTGTTTTTTTCTCTTTAAAGTTCACAGTGTTATAGTGAATGCGAAGCCCAAGGCTAGCACCTGTGAACGGGATACCTTAGAACAAGTGTAAAACTCATTTTAAAAGCCGTGCACGGAAAAACTAGAGAGTAGAAAGAGTAAAATAGTGTAGGAGACAAAAAATTCAGAAAGAGGAATGAGCAAATTGTGAATTGTAGTTGGTAAAAGTGTGTTCAGCCAATCGAGGTGACGCCAATTTTTTGTTTTGCCTTGTTTTCTGTTTTTTGAGTAACCAACTATTTAAAGTGCATAATCCTATTACATAATTGTGCCACTGTAATTTTTCATTGAATATATGCTCATTTTATTCGTATTTTATCTGATTCATTATGTCAAGGGTTCAGACCTTTCTCATACCCAAAAAATCCTGCGTCCCGAGAATTTTAAGCTCGCTTCACGAGCATTCATACTATCACGCTCTCCCCACGAGTGGAAGGTAGTAGGTGGGCGTGTTAGTATATATATATATATATATATATATATATATATATATATATATATATATATATATATATTATAAATATTATACAACCAATATTAAATTATAAAGATTATACCAAAGATTTTGATGGAATAATTCTAATGATCAATAAAGTATACCAATTTCTTACTGAAATGTCATTAAAGGGCAGGTTTACTAGAATTACTAAAAAACTTAACAAAGCTCTGCAACAGCTCGGAGATAGTGATACAGATAAAAGTATGGAAAGTTCAATAATTGGCATTAATTGATGAAACTTGCAATGGAATGTCAATAGTTTCTTTCCCAGACTTAAAAGCATTCAATGACTTAGTAATTTGTATCTACCAGACAATATTTGTTTTCAAGAGACAAATGAAAAAAAATAAAAATTTTGGAAAAATAAAAGATTTCAAACGCTTTTCAAAACACCGCAAGAACCCAAATTATGCGTGTGGTGGAGTTGCAATTTATGTTAAAAAAGAAATTAGTACTAAACAATTTCATATTCAATCCAATATATAAGCTATAGCTATTAAAATAATTTATCCTATTACAGAATGTATATGCAACATATAAATACCCAACAGTCATTCACTAGAGAAGTCTGAAATTACTGATATCATTAACCAATTGCCCAAACCTTTTATTATTCTAGGTGATTTTAATATTCACCATTCTCATTGGGGGTCATATAAAGTTGACTCAAGGGGGCAGAAAATTTAATCTGCAATTGAAGACTGATATTATAATTCACAATTCAGATAGAGCAACTCATATGAACCTTAGCAATGGAAAACTTAGTGCTATTGACCTTACTCTATGTTCTGCTTCACTTGCCCATATATGTGACTGCACAGTCTCCGAATATCCCAATGGCAGTGATCACTTCCCTATTTTTATCAATTTTGACAATTTCAAATGCTCAACAATCATCTGTAATACTACAATGAAATGGAACTTTAATAAATCTAACTGGTGTGAATATAAAAAAATCAATAGAAAACTACCTGCAACAATCTATTGCATTTGATAACATAGTAGATACAGATTACACTATTGGATCATTTTTAGATATTATCAATCAAGCAGCAATTAATACCGCGCAAACATATAAACCATCACACAAAAGAATCGTATCATGGTGGAATGAAAAGTGCAAAGAAACCATCCGAAAGTCCAAACACACATTTAACTAGTTCAAAAAAGGCAACACAAGAAAAGAAAATTGAGTATAAGAAAAGGAGAGCAGCAGCCAGAAGAGTAATAAAAGAAAGCAAGGCCAAATCCTGGGCTACTTATGTATCAACAATAAATATACAGAACAATATGAGTGAATCACGGAAGAAGGTAGAAGCCATATAAGGAAATAAAGCATATAATCCAATTAATATCATAAAAACTGAAGATAATAAGTCCATCACTAACTCGGAAGAAATTGCTAACAATCTTGTAGATAGATTTGCCAAAAATTCTACCACACTCAATTACCCAGAAGAATTCATTAGAATAAAAATGAACAAAAATATGAAAATATCTCAACAGACAATGAAGACATCAGTTCTGAATATCAACTCAACAATCCAATTTCAATTGAAGAACTTACTGCTCATAAAAAATCTACCACCCAAGGGAATTGATCTTCTTCTCAGAATATACAATTCAATATGGGAGAGAAATTTATTTCCTAACTTGTGAAGAGAGACAATAGTAATTCCAATTCCAAAACCAGGAAAAGATAGGACAAATATTGATAATTATAGGCCAATATCCTTAACTGGTTACATGTGCAAGATACTTGAAAAAATAGTAGACAACAGATTTTGATGGTTTTTGGATCATCACAGTATTATCAGTGACAGTTTGGTTTACGACCAGGTCACTCCCATCTATCTCATCTTCTAAGTGTTGACACATATATTCAAGAAGCCTCCATGAATAACCAGAATGTGTTAGCTATCAATGTATTCATTGAGAAAGCTTATGACATGGTTTGGACACACCGAACACCTTTAAAACTTCGTAAAATTGGACTTTGAGGAAACATGTTTGCATTTCTGAAATGCTTTTTAACAAATCGTAAAATTAAAGTTAGAGTCAATGGTTACTTCTCTAAAATGATAGGCCTAGAAAATAGAGTCCCACAAGGATCAATCTTAAGCGTCTCACTTTGTCTACTTGCTATCAATGATGCAGATAAACATATCGAATCACCTACAATAACTAGGAAATATACAGACGATATCATTATTCTTTGTAAAGGAAAACCCTTAACAACACTCAAGAGACCATCCAAGCAGTTCTGAACGGCTTATATAATTGGTCTAAAAAATCAGATTTTAAATTTTCTGCCAAAAACCAGAATGAATATTATCCTTTAAGCAAAACCAATCAATTTTTTTCCAAATTACAACTTAGTCAACAAGATTTAAAATTAACCCTATGCACAAGACTATTAGGAATGCTATTTGACTGCAAAATGACATGGAAAAATACATTCAATATCTCATGGATGAATTGAAGAACCGACTCAATATGCTTAAATATTTGTCTCATAACAACTGGGGTGCAGATAAAGATCTACTTCTACTTACTTACAAAGCCATTGTAAGGAGCAAAATTGATTATAGATATGTAATTTACAACTCTTCCAAACAAAGTCCTTGAATGAACTTGATACAATTCACCATCATGGACTCAGAATATGCACTAGTTGTTCCATACTAGCCCAATTGGTAGTATACTAATTGCAGCCAAGGAACCATCTCTTAAATTTCGCAGAGAATTATTTTCTATCAAGTATGCTGTTAAAGCTGCTTCATCAACTAACTCAATAATTTTCAATGATTTTCTCCTTATATATGTGCTGAAAAAATTGTTTATCCTTCCCATCAAACTTTGTATGTTCATATAAGAGATCTACTCAAGGATGTTAACATACAAACTATTTACACAGAAAAATGTAAAAATTTTAGTACCCTTCCTTGGAAAACAAACATTACAGCTGATCGGACGCTAACCAAATACAATAATTTCAGCTTATTAAAAGAAGAATGGATCACTACCTTCTCTGAATTCATATCCTATTATAACAACTACCGTATTTTATTCATTAAAGGAAGTTATAAAAATGAAGCAACCGAAGCCTTTGTATATTTACCGGACAAAACTATCAAATATCAGCTCGCGAATTATGCCAGATGCTCTACTGCAAATGTCTATGTTTCAATGGCTGTGCTTAAATTTGTAATCCAAATACACAGATCTAATTTTATCATCTATTCAAACTCATTGCCATTAATAAATAAAGTTATCAACAGAAGTATTAAATCGGAAATGACAGGCTATCTATTATACAAGAACTGATCTGCAGCATCCATTCAACAAGGAAACATGTCACTCTTGCCTGGGCACCACCCGTACTAGAACATCACATTACAAATGGTGAAAATAGAAGAGTAACTAATGAAGGTAAAATGGAATGATACATTAAAAGAATACAAAGCAAGCAGTATTCATAAAACTCTTAAAAACTTTGATATTAGTAACCAATAAAAAACTTAGTCGAAGAGAACAAGTGGTTTTAACAAGAATTCCGACAGAACATTCAAAAATAAGTCTTCTTCACCTACTACAAAAGAATACCCCCGAACTTGTGATGTATGTAGTTGTACTCTAACTTTGGAATATATCTTTGAGTCATGTCTCAAGTTTTCCTTACAGCGAAAAAAACTCTTGCGGGGACTGGACGTTGGTGCACTGTTGTATTTCCCTGCCCATCAAAATCAAATAGTTGAGTTTTGTAAAAGTGTTGGTATTGTGTCGGAAATTTTAGCTTAAACTAACATGTTAATTATTTGAAGTGTTGTTTTTTTATTGTAGAATTGGGTATTGTAACAATATAGTGTTTATTAGAGATCTAAATTTAAACTTGTGTATTGGATATTGTAATAGGTGAGGTCGCTAATGATCTTGCAGTTGATGCGACCTAAAATAAATAAATAAAAAAAGATTTTGAATGTTAACTAAGAAAATTTTCTTTCTGCCTTTTTTTAAATTTAAGGTCGCTTCAACATCTAGGTCATTAGCAACCACCTTTTGATACACTGAACATTCCTGACATCTGCATCTCCAACTATAGGTTATAATATTTTTTTCTTTAAATATACTAATTCTAATGTGAATTAATTCATGAGAGCATTGGTGGCATCTAGAGTTCTTGGTCTCTCTTATCTTCTCTTCTATCAATAGAGTAAAATTATCTTCAAGTTTTAAAATATGAAGTGTTTTAAAAAATGTAATTCTTAGTAAATTTCCAATTCGGTTTGTTATTTTGAATTTTGTTTTGTATTTAGTAACGATTTTATTGGGAATTCGAATCATTGTGATAATATCTTGACAGTATATAATGTCAGTTGTCATATGTAATATCACTTCATACGTTTTTGTTAATATGTCACGTTGTGTTTCTTTTCCCTCACCTATTGAAATGAAAATTAAATTATGATTTACATAATGAACATTATTTCAATTCATATACATTTAAATTCACTCTTGAAAACCATATAAACCAATAGTTTTGCTTAAATTTTCCGTGAAGAATGTAGTTTTCTCTTGCATGGAATTATTTAATTATTGGAATAATAAATTTATCATTAGTATGAATATAAAAGTTCGTAAATTCATGTATTTTATGTATATAAAGTTACTATAGGGCCTAAAGGGGTGGAAGCGAAAACAAGAGACTCTCGCAAGTAAGCCTCTCTGAGCCTCTCCATCTCACTCCTCTCTAACCTTCACGTGGGAGACCCTGTTACGTCGAGCAACCCATTTCAAGGTTGTGGTACCAATCCCTTCGGCGGGATGGGTCGACAACCGAACGAGAGATGGGGGGTTCTAGTAAATTTCTTAATTTGCTAGAATGGTGTGTAGCGACCATGCTGGTACGATCCATGCCTGGGGTAACAAAGGCAAAGACCCTAACGGCAGAAATGGCGGATGGGGCAACCCTTGCTATTGGGGGAAGCGCATAGCTAGGTAGGATGCCAGACCTACAGATAGCAGCTCTATCAGGCATCACATTCCACGAGACGCTGCTAACGTTTCTGGAATTAATTCATATACTCACTTGTTCGATGGAAAGATGCCTGACTCAAATTTTGATAACGACATGGCTAGGAAGAAAGGTGAACGAAATGGGATTACTGATAATTTAAATATAATGACTTTTAATGTTCGAGGACAGCACACAAAAGAAGAGGAAATAATAGAAGTTATGATCAGAAAGAAAATTCGTGTTCTCTCATATGTTAGAGATATGTTTATGTTGTGGACTCGGGTCTCTCAGACAAGGCACGCTAGTAGGGGTGTAGCTATTCTAATAGATAAAAAATGGAAAAGATTTATCAGGAGCTATAGATTTATCAATGATAGAATTATGCTGTTGCGTTTAAAAGTGCCATGTGATCATATAACAATAATTGGAACATATGTTCCGGGAGAAGGAAGAAATGAAGATAATGAAGCATACTTTAGAGATATGCACAATGTGATAAACACAATAAATTAAAAAAATTATGTCATAGTTGCAGGAGATCTTAATGCAAGAGTAGGCTCACAACCTGTGTGTGATGTTGTGGGAACCTTTGGTGAAACAACAGTGAACAATAATGGACGAAGGTTAATGGATTTATGTATTTACAATGAGCTAAAAATAACGAAAACATTATTCGGAAGAAAGATATTAATAAATTTACCTGGGCAGCAAGAGGAACACGTAGTCTTATTAATTATATTATTGTAAATAAGAAAACAAAAAATCTGGTTAAAGATGTACTACATGTGATTAGAAGAGAAGATATCCATTCTGACCATTTTATGGTACGAGCAACAGTGACTATCATGGTCTGTAGAAAAAAAAACGAGTAGAAAAGGAAATATTCAGGAGAAACGATTAACATATAAAGTAAACTTATTAAAAGATGAGAGTATATCACGCTTATATAAAAATCGTATTAACAATCATTTGACAATAAATTTACCAAGCATTAAGATAGAAGAAGAATGGGGAAATGTAACAAAATCTGTGGAGGCGGTAGCAGAAGAAGCCCTTGGCTATAGGTATAAAAACTATAGAAGAGGCATAAAAATATGGACAGAGGATCTTGAAGAAGCTGTAAAAGAAAATAATAATGCCTCCAAGAAAATGCTCCAGACTCCCTCAGAAGAAAACAAATCTGATTATAAAAGAAAATGTGCAAAAGCAAAAAAAAAAGATTAGAGAAGCTTTTTTTGGAGAAGCTGGGATTATTACATAAGTTGTATCAAAGATGATGCACATGGACGACAAGAATATGCATGCAAAGTGTTGAAACATCTTAATAAAGAAGAGAAAGACACAGCACATAAATTTTATCAAAGAACAAGATAGGTTGCAATACTATAAAGAACTGCGGTGTGATATAGAGGACAATGGAGACATCCAAGAAAATTACGTATCAGAAACTATAGATCCTATAGATGAAAGTATGAAAAATTAGAATGTGCCTTGAAAATGAATAGAAACAGAAAAGCTGCAGAAATGGACAATATGAATATTGAATTATTGAAATGTGGAGGCCCTGCTTTGATATCGAGACTGTTATACTTTATTAATCTATGCTGGGAGTAGTGTCAAATTCCAGAATTGTGGAAGGTAGCTATTGTAAAACCCATTTACAAAATAGGTGATAGATCCGTCTGTGGAAATTATAGAGGAATAAGTTTGCTAACTGCTGGTTATAAAGTATATACCAGAGTACTCTATGAAAGACTAAAACCAATAGCTGACATCATCATCAGTGAGCCACAAAACGGATTTAGAAAAGGACGATCTTCTTCAGGTAGCGTATTTACACTCAAAATGCTAAGAGAAAGAAGAAGAGAGTACAATCTTGAAACACACATAGTCTTAATTGACTATGTGAAAGCGTTTAACAAAGTTAGACGACTACTGCTGTGGAAACTTTTAATAAAAAAGGGGATACCTTACCATCTCATCCAAGTAATTAAAAGTCTATATGCTGGTACAAGAATATGTATGGACACTGGATTCAAAATCGGCAAAACATATCTGAATATATACCTTGGAGTATATCAGAGTTGTAGCTTATCAGCAACTCTGTTTAATCTATACACAGATGAAATGCTAAATGAATGGAACTGTTATGCCTCTTGTGGTATTGAGATTGCAGAAAACTGTTTTATAAATGCCATCTTATATGCAAACGATCAAGTTTTGATGCTGAAACCGAAGAAGAACTTCAGCTCAATATCTACAAGCTCAGCAAAATAGCTAGATATTATAATTGTGAAATATCCACATCAAAAACCCAAATTATGGCATTTTGCAGGAAGGAACCACTGAGATCTAAGATAGTGGTAGAAATCCAGGTTTGGAATCAAGTAACCAACTTTAATTATCTAGGGAACGATATATACTATAACTACGGCTGGGACATGGAGAAGAAACTCTCGTGGTTCCAGATAATGTGTGGAAATATAAGAAGAACCCTTGGTAAGAACACCCGAAAAGACACGCAGTTAAAATTCTATAAGACAATGGCAATACCAACCCTGATATAGCGAATGCTGTGTTTTGAAACAAAGAGAAATGAGCATAATACAGTCTTTAGAGATGAAGTTTCTGAGGGCAGTAAAAGGATGTACAAAAATTGATCACGGAAGAAACGAAAATATCCGAAAAGAGCTAAAAGTTGTATCAGTTCTCGATCAAATCCAAAAGTATAAAAGAAATTGGACCCAACATCTAAATAGAATGGAAATGCAACAACTTCCTCAAAAGGCATGGAAATATCGAGTTCTTAAAAAATTCCGGGAGGCCAAGAAAACGGTGTACCATTGAACCGGAGCTGGCTGTTAGACCTAGACCTTGAAGATGATGATGATGATGATGATGATGAAGATGATGATAAAGTTACTATGTGTTTTTTAAATTTTGAAATTGATGTTAATTTTCTAATGTTTCAAAAGTATGGAAACTTACAAACAGGGGTTTAAGACACGAGTTTCAGATGCTGGGCAGACTCTTGATAATAGTGTATTGAATAATTAAGTGTAAGAAAAGAATAGTACATATTTATTAAAATGTAAACCAATTCATTAATAAAATAACATTTTATAAAAACTGTTATTTACATAAAATTGATCCTTTTCTTCCCTCGAAACAATTGGATAATAAATAGTCCGGGCAACGCTGGGTATTCTACTAGTTCATTGATACAAGCAATACAAACATCACATTTGATACAAGGAATACAATTCCAGTTCTGAAACATACAGATATCACAACTCTATTCTGTTATTTTCGGTAGTCTAATTGAACTCGAATAATGAAGAGGGGGATCTAATTATTTAAGATGGCTGCGCCTACTACAAGCAGTACCATAATGCATAATGCATATATATATTTGGGTTGATGGTGATTATTATATCAATGAATATACTTTGTAACTTACCTTATATTTCTTAAGAAACGTCAAAATACTTCTAGAATCCATTATTATTTTCGATTTTCGGTAGATATTTTCGCTTAGGTTAGTGATGCGATGAGGATGATGAAACCTCTGCGTGGCAAAAAGCGAACTATTAACCGCACACCTTCTTGACCAATGGCCTCCCTCCTCCCCCGTGGCACAATAAACAGTTGAAGATAAAAGCTCGCTCTGATGACAACATTCCAAACACATTTTCATCTGTGCGTATTAGAAGCTAGTTGCTGTTGAGGACGAGAAGTCATATTTGTGTTTTCCTCGAAAAACTAGAGAAATGGTTGAGGTCCAGATTTTTCATAGGAGAATTCACGAACTCCTGAAACAGTTTGAACACAAATTACACAGAAAGTCACGAAGACATGGCTTTAATTTACCAAAAGTTGGCAATGCTTCATAAACTCTAGCGGCGGCTTTTGTAACGAATACCCTTCTCTAACCGAATTTCTCCAAGCTATTGGTCAAGAAAAATTGATATTCAGCATAATACATATTCTTTGGGAAGAAATGCATACTACTTATCTGCAAAGTCATTAAGTATTCAATACACACAACATTTTAACTGACAGCTAAATATTATGAGTTACAAATTATTTTGTTTACATATTTTTATTTAATCCTGAACTTCTGATGCTTTGTGTATTCTTGTATTAACGAACGAGTATTCATTACCGCGTAAATGACTACTGGGATTTTGCAATTGTTGCACGAAATCGAGTGTGGTTATCAAAAATAGTCCATGACAGCTGGTTGTCATTTCTTGCAATAAACTAAAAATATTAGTTTTCATTCAGATAATAAAATGGTTCATTAGACAATATCTAAAAAATCCAAGAAACACAATATAAAAAAATTGTTTAATGTTCCCACTATGTTAAAGTGTAAATTGAAGAATAAACTTTTTTTTGTTATAAATTGAATTTTTGTCTTGTGTTGAAAAGTGACCGACAAAATTTGATATCTGAACTACATCATTACAATTTATATGTTAAACCCCAAAACAGAAAATTTACTTAATAAATACTGAGATTTAAAATAATTTTTGAGATTACAACGACCACCCTGATAATACTAGTAAAACCTATAGCAGTTCAGGATTAAAAATGCAATAACGTATAATATAGGTGGTACTTTATTTTTAGAATATATTAATTCATATTATCTCTTTCATAATTAACTCAAAATTGGTTTGAACTTTAACTATCTAAATTTTGATTGACTGAAATTACAGAAAAAGCAATAATATTTTTGGACGATTAACCACTAAACTGATTAATCTTACAGATTCTGATCGTAAACATATGCTACATTGAATATGAATATCGACACAACAGGGAATGAAGGACGTATAAGTCCATCGATTCCATGTCCTAGTTTCACGGTTAGATGGCGTGATGTTGAATTAACTTTCTCCCTGATGTGACGTACGTAGCACGTCTAGTATTGCTCATTTATAGGCATTTCGTTTTTATATACAGAATACGACATATTCAAAAATAAATGGCGAAACTTCGAACAGATATCATATACTGTAAAAGGTACGAGTGTTAAATTGTTTCAAGTTCCTAATGTTTAGTGTTGGTAATTCACAAAAATTAAATCAAAAGTCAAAGGAAAATAAATTATATCATACCTTGCATAACACCTTTCTCAAAGGAGATCTATAATGTATCGCTTCGAGCTCTAAATCCTCAACTAAACTTCCAGAATGTAGCACCTTTACCAATGATGTATAGCACTTAGAATTTTTTTAAACACTGAATTCTTGAAATTGCACTTTGCACGAACACAAACACATCGTTTTCATATAATATTTAAATAACAGTTGGTTTTTTCTTCTTGATATCGTAGGTGATCACTTTCTGAACCATTTTTCTAAGTTCCATTCCTGCGTCTACAGAATAGCCACCATAACTTCAGAAAGTGTGGGATCATCTTTATGTAAATTTCATTGAGCACGTTGTCTTGACACAAGTGACATACTCACATAAGTGACATTATGGCAAACTCTGCCAGAAGGAAATCCCTTTTGCGTCACAAATCCGTCCGGAAGTTCTGCGTCATGTTATATAATTAGCACAGGAGGAAAAAGGAAAGGGAACAAGAACAAAACCACCCTTTCCGTTTCAAGCTCGGTTTAGCAGTGAAAATGAGGAACAATTGTTGACTTTTTCGAATGTTCCTGATGGCAGCAACACCATTTTAAATCGTCCTCCACTCGTAGTCAACACATGTTAGTTCAAAACACATATCAGCAGACTGACCGACCCATCCAATATTACAAAAATTACATTACACACCATACGACAATCCCTGACAAATTGAATTCATAAATTAGTCATGAGTAATTATGCCTTAGAGTGCTCTAATTTATCGAAAATGTATGCTTGATCAAGACAATTTTTTTGTCAGGAATGAAAGTACTTCTTTAAGAAAACAGTTGGTGGAATAGAATGGCCGATTGCAGTAACGTTTAAATATCTTGTGAGTTATACAATGTTTAAGTTTCACTAACGTGTGAATAAAGAATCTGAGAAACTTTTAGGTAGAATCGCAATACTTGGTGGCGTCGATAACTAAGACGCACATTTTCGTTTCCATTGACTGGGGCGCACCATGCTGCACTTGCGTCTTAAGCGCTCTTTTGGTTTTATGTCTTCAACTGCAACCTATTCTGTATAATTATTTAAACAATCTACCGGGAGAGGTGGCTTAGGGTATCAACTGATGTCTCTGCAGTGTCACTGACCGGGAGGTCCTAGGTTCGAGTCCCAATAGTGGCAGGATTTTTGACACTAGCTTGTCAGCTAGGTCGAATTCAGTCGCTGTCTGGACGAGAATTCTAGCGGCCGGCGGCTCTGATCAGTAGTTTACCGTGGTTTCTCCGATCAACACCAGGCGAATGCCGGAGCAGTACCCTAACAAACGGGCCACGGATCGCGCGCGATCTTTCCTTCCTCTTCCTTGTCCTATCCTCTCCCCTTACACACACTTACACTAATATGCACTACACTACACACTGTCAGGCGATCGGTCGGGTCCTGACTGGGGCAATGTCCCACTAGTGGGAGATACTGGTTTGGGGAAACCCCTCTAGACGATGGGAGGTCAACCGGATCTCGCCATATGGCGGAGGGGAAAAAAGCCATCTCCCGAGGAAAAACATTCCATACACTTACTACCGGGACTAATGAATTTAGCAGTTGACGCGTCCGTCACTAACAATCAATCAATCAATCCATCTTAAACAAACTATGTTTGCTTACAAATGGATCCAACTTTTCAACCACTCGCCGACATATACACATCATACTGAAGCCACCAAGGTGAACTTATGGACGGGAATTTACCATTGATCGTGTGTCGCCTGTCCGATCTATACGCGTGTTCGCCGAGGCCTATCGTTGGTCGAGCCCTCGTAGAGGGACGCCGACGTTGGCCGACAATAAGCGCAATGCTCACTCGTGGGTGTAGAGTTCTCTGACGCATTTTTTTCTTTCTGTCGCGGCGCAAGCGCACAGTTGAATCGGCCGCCCCCGCCCCAAGGGGCTCGCTCGCCAGCCGCGGCTCATACCGCCCGCACTAACAGGTGGCGCGGTGAAGGGCGGAACCCTCGCGATCTTCACGGCCGCGAAGGAACCAGAGCTCGCCCCCCCTCTCCTTCCCCCTCCCTCACTCACTTCCTCGTCACCACGAGCGTCACCGCAATTATTTCGTCACCCGCGTATAAATGAGAATAGACCTCAGGGCACCGGTAATGCACTCGCATATTGATTTCCACGATACCCATTGCGATAGCTAGTAGTCGCCTGCCGACTGAGAGAACCGTGCTACGTAAATCGATTACACCCGTGGAGTTTCTGTATCATTTATTCTCTAGTCATACCTTTTTTGTTGAAATAATTAGGTTAATGGTTATTGATAATGCCTGTTAATGGACATCTTTTGGAACTCGGAATTTCCATGCTTGATTTTTTAGTTATGATTATGTATTTTTGTACTTTCCTCCTAGAAATAAGCTTTGTTTGCAAAAGAGTTGTTTGCTCGCGATACACCAGAACTAAAATAATTTTCTGATTTAGGGCATTTGGTATCGAAACATCGATTTGACATACGACACATAAAATTGTTTGTGCCGCAAAATCTTCGCAGGTCAGTGTTGTTATTATGTTACATAATCGAAACACATTTACAAATACTTATAAGAGTTTTGGTCTCGTAAGACAGCGGTTTGGAGCAGATGATCCCAAGTGCACGGACTGTACATTGTGCAAAACCCGATTTTGTTTGTGGCGGGGGGATTTCGAGAACCCCGTGTATTATGTCCCCCCCATGAACTTTTCATAATCTCTTATCCTGATCGGTAACTTAATGAGATATTTCTGTAGAATACATCTCTTTCAGTAATTAAGGAGTTGGATCCCAATGCCCAGAAAAATCGTTTCGTGCAGTTGTGCATGCCGAGATAGGCATGCGCGATGTCGTGAGGCTGCTCTTCGAGTAGAAAGGGCTCAAGGGAGAAGTAGTGTGCACGAGAGGCCCTTGTAGGACTTTTAGACGCCAATAAATGGCGGCAGGGAAGGGGTGGGACGAAACCTTTTTTCTAACCCCGTATCAAGAGAAAAGGAAACTTAAGTTACACGAAACAGTTTGTGTCATTTTGAAATGTCACTACTTTTAATATATTAATAGTATTGGCATAATCTTGAGTTACATCATTTCCGTTTTTCGAGTGATTGCTTAATTGCATGAATCAAGGTGCAATACTACAATATTATTGGACCGAATCAATTAATTCGAGAAAGTATGTGCAGTTGAGGGAACGATTAGTTACGTATTCTAATGTTCTCTTATATTACGACCATGTAATATACAAGAAATAGTGTGTTGTTGAGAGAAAGATTAGTTTCGTATTTTATATTATTTCTACATCATATAGGAAGGGTATTGTATTGTTGCAGCGAAAAGTACCGATTTTTCAACTAAAAGTTTGAATCGTCGGTCGTGGATATCAAACGTGTACAATACTTGTGACATGACATAGCGTATAATATTACAATATAATTATGCAACAGCTATTAAGCAATCTGCCTGCTAGTAGTTTTTTAATATTTGCCTGCTAGTAATTAAATATAATAGCAGCATACAAACCACCTAACAAAACATTCCAATTTTTAGCATATCAAACAATGTTTAGTGTAAATAGCCCAACAATCATGATTGGAGATCTTAATAGCAAGAATAGTATGTCAGGTTGTAACTCAACAATTTGGGAAGAAAAAAATTGGCAGAATTTGTAGCTTCCTCTAATATAAAATTATTTTTCCTAAACGAACCTACTCGCTATGCTATTAATCCCAATGTTATTCCAGTTATTTTGGACATTCTTCTAACTAAAAATACTAATTTTCCGATGTACCAAAGTGTATTACCAGAGCTCGATTCTGACCTCTGTCCGGTAGTCATTTCACTTTCCTTGCCGAATGATAAAACAAACGTCAAAAATTAAAAGGAAATAGCAACTGGGATAAGTAAGCCACGTTAATGCTTCTCAATTACACGTACCCAAAAAATCTTAATATCGCGAATGACATTGACAATGAAATAGAAAAATTCTCTACAGCGATAATTACGTCTTTCCAACAATCGACAACGCCTTATCGAATTCCAAAGGGGAAAACAATACCTCTAAATATAATTAATCTAATTAAAACAAAAAAAATAATCTGAGACGGTTCTGGCAACACAAGACGACCAGATATTAAGAAAACGTTAATCATATAACGCGTAAGATAAAAACTCTTCTTGATAAATTACGTCTACAGAACAACAATAAATTTTCTAGGACCATTTATTTCAATGAATTATTAATCAGGACAGAAATGTCTCTCTAATCCGTTAACCTCATTCACCCTAAATATAATACGTATAATGTAAATAAATTGTTTCGAATATAGAAAAGAATAAGCATTAGAAGGAAGCAAAATTTCACTATTACAAAACATAAAAATATGTTCAACATTAAGAAAGATTCTACGGGGACAATTTTACGCTTACAATATTTCTGTCAATGTAGTGCTTGATCGTACATGTTAGTTAATCTTCGGTGCCTTCCGCGAAGTTAGCATCGTGAGGAACAATAAGAATTACACATCGCAATTCAACCGTATGCATCAGTGTCTCCTGCATAAGGAAGTAAACATGAAACCGCGATAATGATGTAATCTTTTGCCGCCGGAATCAGGGAAGTCTAGGTTGCAGTCAAGTTCGCTGTGACAACCGAAACGTTGAAAACACTCCCTAGGATACGAACAAGCAATGACTACCTTTCACCATTACTCAATCGAAGCCGTAAACTGCATGTTATCGTATGTGGTGAACCGTTAGTTCCCGAAGTCGAAATGATATCACTAAGGTAAGCAAAAAGGATTTAAGACATTAAAAGCGTCGTAGCACTTGAGACATGTGATTGGTGCTACATACGAATTTGATTATTTTTCACGATCAAGAAAAATATTATTTTAAAACGTTTTTAATGTAATAAGAAAACGAAAAAAAATTCAAGTTTAGGCTTTTAAGGGTCTTATTAATCTTAATGCCTCATTCAGCACTCATGAATACTATCCATGAATAAAATTTACTCAATTTTTACTTTCACGCTAATTAAAATGAAAGTGAAGACATTTTGCATGCAACCATTAAGCGTACAAAACGTACAAAATCGTGGGAAAAAATTGAAGTTCTATATTGTCACGTTTCTAAATCTTACCACAACATTGGGTACCCAGACGAGCCGAACATTGCAAAGAGACTCACTAGCGTGGGAGAAACTAAGGCACTGTATGCTACTTATTTATAACATTGGTACGTTCTGACTTGTGTTGAATGTTTTGTCAAAACAGAACAGTAATAGAGAATTAAAATTTATATCGTCTTAAAGACGGTTTTTATTCATTAAGCTGTAACAAATATGTACTCCTCAAACCACAAGGCACACATTAATCCACAAGTGAGTGCCATGATCATATGGGTGTCCCTTATTGACACCTCTTTCTTGACTGCTGGAGTAAGAGTCGGTACAAAATCGTTTGCAGGCCCTATCTGCGGAAGTCGTCCTTAAGCTTGGGAAATGTTGAGATGCACTGTATGGGGCAAACTATATGTATTCCAACACCAAGGTTAATTTCACAGTTACCTAACGTCTGTCGCTATGGCTCTCTTTGTCTCTCTCGCTTTTTGATTCGCTCCGATATTTTGTGTTTTTTAAATGTTTTTTAACATGCGTATCACTAAGAGGAAGTCGTGATAACATGTTATCAGAGAAGGAATGTTCTTTTAATGGACACCGAGAAAGAATGGGACCCAGGATGTTTGTAATGGGTGTACACAAGAATACTGAGCAGTATGTGATAAATATATTTATTTTCTTTTAAATATTTAAGAGTAACATTTGGGATGGCTATACAAATACAGTTACGTACATTGGATTAAATACTTTAGATTACATATTTGAAATACAACATTCATTGGTTGACCATACAAAATAAAAGAAAAAATGTTATGAGAGTGTACGGTACTGTTTGAAACAGTTTATGTAAGTTGATTTGAGAATTTGTCACACCGTTTGATAGTTTTTTTTTTAAGATTGCACATCTCCCTTGCTTCTTGGCAGGAGAAATCCAGTGCTCCATGCCATCGTATCTTATTAACTCGTGATAATAATTCCTGGCTTATCTTAGTTCTGTCCTCAGAAGAAAGTGGACATCCATATTTTGCAAAGAAATAAAAGAGGTCAATGTCGTATTTTTATTCAGATAGCCGGCTTTCAACGGCTTTGCCGACATCATCAGTCTCACTGCTTTCGGCAAAAGTCGGTAGAGATTCTTTAAATTTCTTGTAATAATAGAGTAATATACACTTATAAAGGTGACATAGGTCCGATTTTCGCGGTTAACTTTGAATTTTTGAAAATTGCAACAAAAAAAATTTTGGCACCTTCCTACAACTATAAAACTGAAGACACAGATTGTTTCTTCAAATGAAATCTGTTGCCCATAAATATTTCTTTCATTAAGGCCATGTAGACTTTTTTGAAAATTTTAGTAGTTTTCATACAATGGAGCGTGAAATATTTGCAATTTTAAAAAATTACATAAACAAGATTTTCTCAAAAACGGCTCCAAATTTTTTCTTTAAATTTTTGAGATAGAGAATAAAAAATCTATAACCGTATATTTTGAAGTTAGTTTCGAAGACGTTGGTTAGATGACGGACAATAAATTTGCACACATGTCCCCCAAGGCTCACTTGCCATTTTTCCTGCGTAAGGAACATGTAACTAAATATCCTAGACGGTCGCACAGAGACCACATTTTGTACCCGTACCGAAATGGCTTCCCTGCAATAAATTGTTTAGCCCCATGTCTTACAAAAAATGGAACCATGATTTCGGCTACAAATGTTCCTCGGGCACAAAATATTTCTCAAAGCGTTGGTTCAGAATTAAATTTAGTGGTGTCATTTTTGAGAATATGTCACCCTCCTTCAAATTATCGTTGTCCGCATAATCAGCGTACTTTTTTATGTTTCTTCTCATTGCTGAACTAAGAAAATTATTGTACGTCTCTGTACCAGTTTCTCAAAACATTCTCCATTTAGGTTCTATTTTACATCCCAAAAGAGTCAAAATTCCAGTGAAACATTTTACTTCCTCAGAGAGAGACAAAACTCATGATTACTCTTCTTTTGAGCACAATAATACAAACATTCTAGTTAAAACAATCTCAGGCGTCGTCATCAAAAAATAACAGGAAACAAGCAATTGGATCATTTGGAATACTCGTTGTGTCAGAAGGAATATTAAAATTTGGAAAGTTAGAAATTATATCCTTCTCCTATTTCCTTTCAGGCTTTTGACGATCGTAATTTATATGACCTGAAACTCTTAAGTGTCCGAACAATTATGTTCAATAGGATCTGCATTTGCAACGTTGTTCCACAAAGTCTCCCTACTTCATGAAATCTGACAATTCCTGCTTTCCCTTTGACCTCAGTTGTCTGCCAGACTGATTATTACCAGCATCTTCGTCCCCATTTCTTCATGGATGACGTTTCCATCATCTGGAGGTGTGATATACACTGAGCACTGGATTATATTGTGTGTATATTATATTATTTTCAACTTCCAAAAGTGCTAATATTTCTTCAGAAATCAAAAACCTGGTCAGATTAAAAATTATGTACAAGAATTATAAATAAAACATATATGGTACCATTTGTTCCAATATATGGTACCTTGTGTTGGAATATTGGAACAGTTAAATAAAAAGTGATAATCATCCATTAGTGATTAATAATGTTAAGGATGTTTTTCTGTATTATGTACAAACTACTAATAAATAATATAAATATATTAAAAATATTTCATTATTAAGAGAAGAATAATAAATTTTCTTACCTTTCTCACACACGTTGCAGCACAAAAATCACCACACACAAAGTCCGTTCTCAGCAGCTAACAAACGAGAAATGAAACGTAACAGAGATATGCGCATATTCCCTGACTTGCCTGTGCAAGGCCTCTACGCGATCAAACCAGCGTAGATACGATCTGCGTGAATCAGAGGAGGTCAAACAATGATCGGCGACGTGTTCCTATAATGGAACAACGGGTAAAAATGCGTTTCTCGCTCTCTCAATCTCTCACATACTCGCACTCTGCCTGTCTCCCCTCTGGCGCTACAGCGCGTGCAAGGCTTTGGTTTGACATCCGCGTGCTCGCAGTTCTCCTGGAGGCTTTCACGGTAATGAGGAACGGGTGAGGTGAGGGATCAGCGCATTGCACAGCTTGAATGGGATTGATTGATTTTTTCGTGTTTTCGGGCGCGTCAACTGCTTTGCTCATTAGTCCCGTAAGTGTAGTGTATGTTTTTTTCTCAGGAGATGGCGGTGATCTTGCCCCGCTGGATGGCGAAATCCGGCGCCGACCTACCGTCGGCTAGTGGGGTTTCCCTCTAACCAGGACTCTCCCACCAGCGAGGCACTGCCCCAGCCGGGACAAGCTCTAAGCTCCCGACCGGTCTCCCGGAATATGTGGTAGTGTAGTGCATGTTAGAGTAAGTGTGTGTGTAAGGGTAGAGGATAGGACAAGGAAGGGGAAGAACATCGCGTGTGGTCCGTGGCCCATTTGTTAGGGTACTGCTCCGGCATTAGCCTCGCGCTGATCGGAGAAAGCACGGAAAACTACTGATCAGAGGAGCCGGACGCTAGAATTCTCCTGCGACTTAATTCCACCTAGCTGAAAAGCTAGTGTCGAAAATCCTGCCGCCGTGGGGAGTGGGAACCTAGGACCTCCCGGTCAGAGGCGCTGCAGTGACATCAGTAGATGCACTGAGCTACCGCTCCCGGTCCAGAGTTCAGGGGATACGTGCAGTTACTACGACAACCGATGATTATGCTACAGTAACTGATGATTAGGCATGGGTGAATCCTTCTTATACCACTTAGAGTAACACGGAAACTAACGTAAAATTGAAGGTTTACTCACTTCGACGGGCACAACCAGTTCAGATATTTTTAAAATAATAATTGCATTTCTGTTACTGCTCTAGTTTAATGTTAATTGAAGCAATATGATTTTGATTGTCCTGTGAAGTTCAGAAGCAAATTCAGTTATCCTCGGTTTGAGTCTGCGAGATTAATGAATGTATTCTCGATCTCTGATTACGACTAGGACAGTGACGTTGTTTCCGCTTTGTGATATTATTTATGGTAATTAAAGTGTATCAAGTATTTTTGTAACGTAAATAGCAATAAAATAAAATACAGAAATGATGTCTCTATACAGCAGTCGACTGAATAGATAGAAAAAGGCGAGAAGAAAAGAGTATAGCAATGATTTATGTTACTGAATGGAAGCAATATGTAATGACAATTACAAAACCACAGTTGTTAATACTGAAGTGACTGGAGAAATTATTACGCGAAAGAAATAATGTTTGTTGAACTGATGGTGCCGAAAAATAAAATATCTAAATGTTTCTTTTGATTCAAGAAAATAACAAACAATATAACCCCATGACAGCGTCATCTGGTGAGAAATTAATATAATACAACTGCTAGTTAGCCAGGCGGATCACTCATGTGAACATGCTGCGACATCTCTCGGAAAATTAGCAAACCACGAGATATAATACAGAACAAGCTCGTACGCTAGCCAGATTCTGCCAAGGCAGGTTAGGAACTTGGATGACAGTTATTATGGACACTATTCTCAATTACCCGGGCCTTCAAAAATATTCTGCATGTGAAAGATACAATGTAATAAAATAAGATAAAGGATGGTGTTTAACACACTGTAAGGGGAATAATTGGGTTCACTCAAACCCATCTGAACGATATTTCACTTAAATGGTCATTCCTATTACTACTAGCCTGGTTTAATCCCATAAAGGTCAAAGGCCTCCTGCATGCAGGCTTCTTGGTTGTTGCCTTTCTGGATGTCTTCAAACCTAGGTGTCGTTTGCAGTAGTGACTTTGGCCCTCCTCCATTCGATGTACTTCCACGTGGGTCTGTCGCGAGCTGCACGTGTCCAGGTGTCGCCTACTACTTTCTTGAATTCGTCTGCCCATCTCAGTCTTTGTCTACCTTGATTCCTCCATCCCGTTCTTGGATACCACATTGTTACGGCGTATGCCCATCTCTCTTGGCTACGTCGGGCTACCTAGAACGCTACTCCCTTCTGTCCTGTGGTGGTTCTTATCTATGAGAAGATGTCTCCGCTTTGCATAGTTTTCATTGCTTCACCAAGTATTCGTGTTTCACTTAGTCCTAAAATGTATCTTTGGTTCTGCAAATGTATATGTGTCAACGCTTCTTCTAGTTCAACTTCACTTGCCTCTGACATTAAACATCTTGTGTTATAAGTCATGACCGTTTGTGCAACATTTCTTGTACTTGTTGGTTCTGTTTTCTTATCTTTCACTTGCGTCTTGTGTAGGGTTTTCTTTTTAATGTTGATGGATTTGAAGAGAGTGCATTTATTCTGAAGTTAAAAAATTGCTCCAATGTTCCCACTTTCCATTGATTTGGAGTTTCTAGTCTACAATTTTAACTTCATTTCCTCGGTTTCGTTCTCCTTGAACCCTTTGTCATATTACTGCTTGTATTTCTCTTTTTTGGGTTGTGAGGTCGCTTTCTATACATGTATATTTTAAGTTTTCTTTGTTTTTTTAATTTGTGCATCAAAATGTGTAGTTTATCGCTAAAGTTTCTCAGTCTTACTCTTATTAATTGTATGTCTTTCGCGTCTTGTCCCATAGAGTAGGCGTCTTTAATGCTCGGGTTACAATCTGACTCGATCAGGATTTTTTCGGTTGCCTTTGTTACGTTAAATTCGTTGTTGGCATGTTTCTGCCTTGTTTTTATCATAATTTTGTTTCTTTTTTCTTGCATGAGTCACTTGTCTTCTTTTTCTTCTAGTGATTTTATTCTTTCTTCAATGTTTGTTTGTAGTTTCGACAACCTTTTTTCGAAAATATCTACTTGCCTTCCGATTGCTTCATTACTGTTTTCTTGTGATTTATTTATTTTGGTATTTCTCATTTCTAATTGCTTTTAATTCTGACCACAAGTTCGTGTTTTCTCTTCTTAAATATTTAATTTTTGTTAGCATGACAGAGAGTAGTTTGTTTATTTCATTGTTTCTGTTATCATTGGTGTCTTTATTCTTTATCCTTCGTATACTATTTGGGTCTTCTCGCGTTCTGTTCTCCATGTCGCCTTCAGTATTTTCTGGATTATTTTATCTGTTTTTTTGGCCTTTCCAAGTATTTCCGTAGTATTCTTCTTGTAGTGGTTTATTCTTATCGCCTCATGATGTGTCTTGTTCGTCACCGCGCGTCCTAGTTCAATTAGTCACTAACAGATGTCACTGCATCAGGTGCATTTAATACATTGATAGCGTTTTCCATTCGTTGCACTGAAACCCACCCTAGTGCGGGACAGAAACGTCATCGCTCCGCAACAGTGCTGCCCCACACGCGTGAAGGGCAGCTACGAATGAAACGGATTCCGGAACTGAGTCAGCGCTTGTGCGCTACGCAGTGAGATTATAGATAGCTGTTCTTGGTCAGTCACACTGATGGAACTCGAAAAATAACAATTTTGAATTATGATCGTCGTTATAATCTTTATGAAGTCTTTTGGTAATTCTTACTTCTTAACTCGTAAATTATTAACGTGAGATTTCTTTATTTAAAAACTACGAAAAATTCAAAACGTAATTTTTTTATTTCGAGATTTGCCAGTGATCGATATAGTACACAAGATTTTGAACCGAAAGGCTTCTGTAGAATTGTTTGATTACTGAAAACAATAAAAACATTAACATAAACATTTCCGCTGGTATATCTATGGGCGTGCGAGAAAAATTGTTTTTGGCATATATATTTTAATGATTTTGTGAGGGTCACTATTTTTATTTTCACTTTATTAGCGTTTCGAAATTGAGACGTACCTAAAACATTTTAGTTTCTAAATAGCACTGGATTTGTTAATATGAAGTTACTCAAGGTTAAATTTTCGGAAAACACAATCTGATTTTCCGAACTCTTAACTCACAAACATTATTTTAAGACATTTCTTGCACAACAATATACTCCATCATTCGAAGTATCCCTGCGTGACAGAAGATCCTCAATTGCCTTCACTATTTCACCACGAATTTAAATCAGCATGGATAACTTCCGTACCTAATCTCACAATGGCCCGGTGCACTGCAATGCACTGACGCGATCGTCGGTGCAGTATAGTGCGCCCTGGATCCGTGTCGATGTGCGAATGGAACACGCAGTTCAACGCACTGGTGCACCCTAGCGGTCGAATGGAACACGAAGGTTGCCCTGAGTGCGCACTACTACGGCGAATGGAAAACGCTATAAGTCCCTAATAGGTGCCTCTAGGGGTGCCTGTTCTTGGGTGCAGGGATAAGTTGGTTCGACTGTAGTTCACAACTTTCTCGTTAGGAGCGTTGTATTTACTATCTTAAGATTCAAATAATGCACGTCATGGGGGCAATGTGTCCGTTAGCGATCAGCGTTTTTACCACGCATTGTTGTGTCCCGTGTCACACGCACAATCCTATGAGCACTCCACGTCCCTCTGATCAACCGATAACTTACCTCGAAGCAGAAGCTGTCTGTTGAACACTCTGAACGATGTGAAATGCACAGCACCTCGTAAAACAACATTCACGCTCCGTAATCAGGACTGCCAACCTGTACAGAGGAAGGGCAGTATGGTCAGGAAGGGAGGGGCTTGCTTTAGCGTACTGAACGGGGCCTTCTCAGTGCAATGAAAAGCATACGCCGCGCCGCACAATCATGCCAAACCTCGATTTCGTGGCCAAAAATCCAACAATCAAAGTTTCAATTTAGGGATTTTTATGTGTCTGAGTAGTTAAGTTGGTACTTTAAGCGATACAAAATTGCAATAGGAGGGCCGAACCGCCAACGTTTTTTTTTGTGTAAGTTGGGGTACAACTTAACCATCAAGTTTGGCGTCTATGGTTGCTCGCACACTGCACATTTTTCAGCACATTTGAATCGTGGGTGCGGGGATAAGTTGGTTCGTCTGTAGTTCACAACTTTCTCGTTAGGAGCGTTGCATTCACTATCTTAACCTTCAAATAATGCACGTCATGGGGGCAATGTGTCCGTTAGCGATCAGCGTTTTTACCATGCATTGTTGTGTCCCGTGTCACACGAACAATCCTATGAGCACTCCACGTCCCTCTGATCAACCGATAACTTACCTCGAAGCAGAAGCTGTCTGTTGAACACTCTGAACGATGTGAAATGCACAGCACCTCGTAAAACAACATTCACGCTCCGTAATCAGGACTGCCAACCTGTACAGAGGAAGGGCAGTATGGTCAGGAAGGGAGGGGGTTCCTTTAGCGTACTGAACGGGGCCTTCTCTGCGCAATGAAAAGCTTACGCCGCGCCGCACAATCATGCCAAACCTCGATTTCGTGGCCAAAAAATCCAACAATCAAAGTTTCAATTTAGGGATTTTTATGTGTCTGAGTAGTTAAGTTGGTACTTTAAGCGTTACAAAATTGCAATAGGAGGACCGAATCGCCAACGGTTTTTTTTTTGTGTAAGTTGGGGTACAACTTAACCATCAAGTTTGGCGTCTATGGTTGCTCGCACACTG